>QARZ01041006.1:31435-92709 GCA_013407115.1 Glycine latifolia
AAAGGAAGAACCAATTGCTGAAATGAAACAATCAACACCAGTCCAAGCGCCAAAAGATTGGAGAACTACAAGAGATCTCTCCCTTGACAATATAATTGGTGAAGTTTTAAAGGGAGTATCAACTAGATCATCATTGATAAATCTCTGTTGTAATATGGCTTTTGTTTCACAAATAGAACCTAAGAATATTGATCAAGCCTTAATTGATGAACATTGGATGCATGCCATGCATGATGAACTAAATCAATTTAAGAGAAATGAAGTTTGGGAACTTGTTCCTAGATCTTCTTCTCTCAAGCCTATTGGCACTAAATGGGTTTTTAGAAACAAACTAGACAAGAATGGAATCATAGTAAGAAACAAAGCTAGATTGGTTGCAAAAGGTTACAACCAAGAGGAAGGCATTGACTATGAGGAAACTTATGAACCGGTTGCAAGATTGGAAGCCATTAGATTATTACTTGCATATACATATTTAATGGATTTTAAAATTTTTAAAATGGATGTTAAAAGTGCTTTCTTAAATGGATATATTGAGGAAGAAATATATGTGGAGCAACCTCCTGGTTTTGCTGATTTCAAATATCCAAACCATATTTTCAAACTTAAGAAAGCTCTTTATGGTTTAAAACAAGCTCCAAGGTCTTGGTATGAAAGATTAAGCAAATTTCTGCTTGAACAATCTTTCACAAGAGGACATGTTGATAAAACCTTGTTCATCAAAAGGCAAAACAATGATATCTTATTGGTTGAAGTATATGTTGATGATATAATTTTTGGTTCAACTAATCAACTATTGGGCAAATAATTTTCTATCTCTATGCAGAATGAGTTTGAAATGTCAATGATGGGAGAATTAACATTCTTTCTTGGACTTCGAGGGAAGCAAATGAAGAATGGGACATTTCTAAATCAAACCAAGTATTGCCTTGAAGTGATCAAAAAGTTTGAAATGGAGAAAAGCAAAGATGTTGCAATTCCAATGGCAACATCAACTTATCTTGATTCAGATGAAAAAGGAAAGAAGTTTGATGAGTCAAAATTTAGGGGAATGATTGGATCTTTACTATATTTGATAGCTAGTAGACCAGATATTATGTTGAGTGTGTGTTTGTGTGCAAGATATCAAGAAAATCCTAAAGAATCACACCTTACTGCGGTCAAAACAATCCTCAAATATCTCAAATCAACGCCAAAAGTTGGTCTTTGGTATCCTAAAGGTACTTCACTTAATTTAGTTGGATATTCTGATTCTGACTTTTTAGGGTGAAAATTGGATAGAAAAAGCACTAGTGGAACTTGTCACCTACTAGGCAGTTCACTAATCTCATGGCATTGCAAGAAGCAATCTTGTGTTGCTTTATCAACAGCTGAAGCTGAATACATCTCTGCTGGAAGTTGTTGTGCTCCAAACCTTGGGTTAAAGCAACAATTGCATACTTTGGTGTAGAATTAAAAGAAACACCCTTACTATGTGACAACACAAGTGCCATCAACATTTCCAAGAATCCAATAATGCACTCAAGGACCAAACACATTGAGATAAGACATCATTTCCTTAGAGATCACATCCAAAAAGGTAATATCAAAATTGACTTCATTGACACTCATAATCAATTGGATGATATTTTCACTAAACCTTTGACTAGAGATAGATTCTATACTCTTAGAAACATGCTAGGTATCCTTGATGAATCTAACATTTGCTAGCATGCTTGTTATGTGCTTATCTATTTGAAATAGCATCTTACTTGACTAATCATCACATGTGCTTCAAAATTCGAAATTATGTTGCATAAATACTGTTCATACTGATATTCTTATTGGAATAATCAATTAAGGCACGTATTAATCAATTAAATGAACTTGGAAACCTGTTAAGAATGAAATTTGTGCTTATGTAATCGATTACACAACCAGGATAATCGATTATTCTTCATATAAAATGATTCTAGAAAATGCATTTCACTGGAATAATCGATTAAGCCATCGAATTAATCGATTACACAAGCTTAAAACTCTTTTACAAAAATTTCATTTCATTGGAATAATCAATTAAGCCATTGAATTAATCGATTACAAAAGGTAAACAATCTTTTTAAACATTTCATTTCATTTTTTTAAAGGGTACAACCCAGTTCCGGGTTACACCGAGTTCATATACAACTTGTGTTTCAATATAATGTTGAAAGGTGATAGCCGGGTTCATATACAACTTGTGTTACAATATAATGTTAAAAGGTGACAGCCGGGTTCATATACAACTTGTCGGGTTCCCAGATTTAGTAACATTGTAGTCAATCCGGGCTGGGTTCCAAAACCATCCGGGTTTCGGGGTTCTTATGAGCCAGCCGGGTTCCTGAATTATGTAACGACACTGGTATTAATGGTGGTAGTGGAAGGGATGCCGGGTTCCAACACCTATCCGGGTTTCTGATTCGTGTAACCACGCTGGTATTAATGGTGGTAGTGGAAGGGATGCCGGGTTCTTATGAACCAGCCGAGTTCCAACACCCATCTGGGTTCCTGATTCATGTAACCATGTTGGTATTAATGGTATTAATGGAAGGTATGTCGCTGGTGTTAATGGTGGTAGTGGAAGGGATGTCGGGTTCTTATGAACCAGCCGGGTTCCAACACCCATCCGGGTTCCTGATTCGTGTAACCATGTTGGTATTAATGGTATTAATGGAAGGTATGTCGCTAGTGTTAATGGTGGTAGTGGAAGGGATGTCGGGTTCTTATGAACCAGTCGGGTTCCAACACCCATCCGGGTTCCTGATTCGTGTAACCACGCTGGTATTAATGGTGGTAGTGGAAGGGATGCCGGGTTCCAAAACCCATCCCTCAAAGCATATCTCTTAACACTTGTTCTTGGCAAAGAGGCTAATTTGATTTCAGGATGACAAGTTCAAGACTTCTATCTTTCATCCCTCAAAGCACTTCAAAAATTAAACATATGTTCAATCAATATTTGGCATGTTCAAAGCCAAAAAGGGGGAGATTGTTGGATATAGGGGGAGCAACAAGAAGATGAAGCTTGTGCCTTAGAAGAATGTTTTGAGCTTTTCACATGCCTTGAAGATGATAATTTAAATTAAGAGTATGAGAGGCCAATCTTTTGATCCTTGCATTGCATGCACATAATCATTAACATGCTTACATATTTTTCATTAAAAGTATCAAAGTTATTCATGTTTCTAAAAGAAATCAATAAGTCATGGTTAATGTTTTTGGAAAAATGTAATCTTACTGCTTTAATTGATTACATAGTGGTTTAATCAATTATTTGCTTCGTTTTAAATCTGGAAAAGCCATGATGAACATTTTAATCGATTACATGACTCTTGTAATCGATTACATAGTAAAAACAAAAAGATTGCCTCACTGCTTTAATCGATTACCAAACATTGTAATCGATTACACAAGCTTGCTTCATAATATACTTCACTGCTTTAATCGATTACAACTCAGTTTAATCGATTATTTTGTTCGTTATAAACCCAAAATGAAGCTATGAACACTTTAATTGATTAAGTGACAATTTAATCGATTACATAAGCCATTTTAATCAATTATTTGGCGTGTTGCAATCGATTACAGTCTGTTACAAAAAGCTGTTATAAATAAAATGAAGGCTTATCTGATTTAGTAACTTGAATACTTCAAATTTTCTGAATATACACAAGCCTTCTCAAAGTTAGAAAGTCATTTTCTGGGTTAACTAAGTTCTTGTCCCACTCTTTAATCTTCATGGGTTTTGAATGATTTCTTGGGCAAGAGTTTTCAAAAAAGTTTTGGAGAGCATGGTCTGAATTCCTTTTCTGCAATTCAATTCTGATTGGTAAACCATATGCATCTATATTCATTGGATCATCAGGGTAATTGTTGTCAAGCTTGTAAAGAACTGAAATTTATAATAGTTGATCTCTAATCTAGTGTTGATTAGAAGAAACTGGATGTAGCTTCTCTTGAGAAGTGAACCAGTATAAATTATTGTGTTGATTTTCTATTTCTAAATCCCTACTAGTTATCTTGTTCATTTGTTCTTGGTATTATTATCATTACTCAACAAGTCCTGTTTTAAGCAATTGGTTTCTTGGGCTGAGTGGGTTGATTGATCAGAAGCATTATTGGTTTAAAAGTGATTAAGATCCTTTAACTCTGAATTTTAAAAGGCCAAGTTTAAACCAATTCACCCCCCTCTTGGTTATTGTGGGTATTCCTATTATTTTCATTAGTTTCTAGTTTCTACTTCATATTTTTTATATACAAGAAGTCAAACACACATCAAATTTGTAAATGTATATGAACCTTTTAGGTAATATTGGGGTATAATGTCTAAATAATGTTTTGAATGTTTGGTAGTGTTGGTGTTAGGGGTAGACCTGACAAAAGAAATTGGTGGCCAAATATAATCTAGATAATTGTATAATAAAAACAATTGAATGCACATCCCTAGTTTTAGCTATTACAAACCATTAGCAATGCAAATTATATGATTACTAACATTATGCTAAGTGTTCATGAATCTCTCAAGAATAAAGAACTCAAAAGATTCCTTGAAGCCCATCCGCACAATGAAGAATTCTTCCTTCTAAGTACTTGTTCATGTCAATGTACAAGACATCAATGCCTTACAAAGAAGATACATCAAAGGCTACAAACAGAGCATTCAACATTAGAAGGGAGTTGTATCATAGTCTAAATCAGATTGACGAAGAACTTGACACTGAAGACTGAACTTTAGAAGGAAGTTTAGAATGGTTTAGAATGCACCTCAGAAGACAACATCTCACTTTCCATATTTTATCACACTCACTAAGGGCACATCAGAAAATGAATGCTAACTACATTAAAAGATGCAATCAAGTTGAAAGCTAAAGCTAACCATGATAAGAACTGATGTGGATCATCATAATGGAAGACTGAAGACATTACATAGTCTACCCTTGGAAAGAACACTAACACTCCAACAATTGTACCGTCACCCTATTTTTATTAAGCAATCTACTTCAAATATTGTGTTGTGAAGATGTGTTAAGATTGATGAAGATGTGCTACTTCAAAAAGACATAATTGTTTATCTTCGTCAAAAGGATCAACTTCAAGTATGGATCCTTTCTCAGTTGAGATCAACTTCAGAATGAGAACCTTAGAATGACCACCTCAGAATAACTCTGCTATTGTCATCTTTGTCTACTTCCTCCAAAAGCTTGTCAGTTGAGAGGATCCAACTTCAATGATATTCTTTGTAGCTTTAAGAGGTTATCCAAGAGCATGATGAAGTCAAGTTGAAGCCTTCCAAGTGAGATAAATGAAAACAAGGATGAAAACACACAATTAACCAAGAGGGGGTGAATTGGTTAAAACTTAGACTTTAAAAATTCTTTGAAAAACCAACAGCGGAATTTAGATCATATCACAAATTTAACTTTGTAAAAACTTCATTTTTCAATCAATCAAGACTCAGCCTTCACCTTAAGCAATTTCAGAACCTATTTCTGTTGATCTTGAAAGAGATTTACCACAAGACAAGCTAGATTTAGATAACAAGATTTAGAATTAAGAATAACACCAAATCTATACTAGTTCAACCCTCAAATGAGAAGCTACATCCAATGTCTTCTAACCAAAACTGATTAAAGTTATACTAAATCAAAATTTGTTTTTTACAATCTATTGCAAGTGATTACCTTTATCAAATCTAGATAAAGAAACTGAAATCTAACACCTTATTAGACTTCTAATCACAAAGAACCAAATAACACTACTCTGTTCTTTCCCTCTAGAGAACACTACTTTAGAACAGCTTTAAAGAAAACTCTTTGATCTTAGTACTTACAAAAATTAAAAGATACAAATCAATTAAGTGTAAGAGTTCAAGAGAGATACAACCTTATGATCCTCAGAAGATGAGTGAATGAATTTTACCAATCAAATTCAGGTTGAATGAAAGCAAATTATGAAGACCAGCTCTCTTGAAACTTCTTGTTGAATCTTGCTTAAAGCAACATTATTAATGATGCATGTGTTCTTGTGTTTTGAAACAAGATGTATAACACCCAGAAAATATTTTTCTTGAACCTAGAAAGCTTTGGGATTATTGGGAAATTCATAAAGTCAGATCACTTGAATTGTTACAAAAGCACAAAACCAATAGCTTTATATAGAAAACAGATTTAACTGCATCTAATCGATTAATACATTATGGTAATAGATTATTTTAACAAATGTAATCGATTAATATGCCAAATAATCGATTAAAGTGTTCTTGAGACAATCTGGAAAAATGTTAAGAACAATGTAATCAATTAAAATGACTTGTAATCGATTAAGGCAGTCAGTGTCAGTTTTGAAATAAGTATGTGTAATAGATTATGATGAAGTGGTAATCGATTAAGGCAGTCCAGCATGATTTTGTGTTTAGTGCTATGTAATCGATTATGATTTGCTTGTAATCAATTCAAGTGTTCTTCAAGATTTTTTAATAGATTACACAAGCTGGTAATCAATTAAAGCAATGCACAAATGTTTTTCCAAAAACTTAAGCCATGAGAAATTTCTTTCTAAATGCAAACATGTAACCTTATATACTTTTCTTAACTCGTGAATGCATGTATATGATTATGCTTATGCAAAGCAAGGATCACAATATAACCCTCTTGAACAACTTAACAAATAACAAATGCCTTCAATTGAGAGGCATGTAAAAAGTTAAAATCCTTTAAGCAAAGGGCTTCATCCTTGAATCTTCTTCCCAGCTCCCCCTATATCCAACAATCTCTACTTTTTTTGGCTTTGATCATGCCAAATGCCAATTGAACATTTGTTGTCCCTTTAAGTGCATAAGATAGATGAATGATAGGAGCTTCATACTTAACTTGAAATCAACTTAGCCTTTTGCCAAGATCAAGTGTTAAGTAACCTTGCATAAGCAGAAAATTATTTATTTGATTGCTCCCCCTGTTTTAGATAATCTTTCATAGAAAACAGAGCAATAGATTTAAAGCAAAAAAGATTCAAATTTTTTTAGTCAAATTAGTATCTCCCCAAACATATATATTCAAGTTATATATCCATTTATTTCTCCATTTATTCCTTTTATTTCTCCCCCTATTTGGCTTATCAAAGTCAAAAATATCATAGTAAAAGTAGGATAAGTAAGAAACATAACTTTTAATTTAATAACAGAAAGGGGAATACAATGCTGAATAAGAAAAAAAATAGAACATTAGTCAAAGCAACCAACTTGTAATCAGAAAGCAAACATAAACACAAATAGCCTAATCTAGGGCACATCAAACCCATCTAGAACCATCCTAGACTCAATATTTTCTAGCTTAGACTAAATTTCTTCCAAGGATGAGTTGGTCTTAGCCCTATGCTCATGATGTAAAGACAACAGAGCATCCATCTTTTGAATTATTAGAGATTCAAAAGGGCTGTATGGTTGTTGAGCAGGGTCTTCTCTAGCTTCTTCTTCATCAGCTTCTCCGACATCTTCAGGTGGAGGTTGTTGTCCAACCATTTGCCATCCATGAGGAGTCTTTGACAAACCAAGCTTGTTCAGATGCTTTTCTTTGATGAGGTTGGTGATGTTTGTTGTGATAAGTGTCATATTTTAGTAAAAATAGGGTTATAATGCTAGACACTTATCTTTTGATTTTAGTAAATTTCTTTGATTAAAATTACCCTAAACCTAGTTGTTATATATTTTGTAATTATATAGGGTATTATTCACATTTTGGAAGATTCATCCACTCAGATCCAAAGATTTAATAAAGTTCAATGGTATCCGAAGCATCCAAGTAACCAAAACAAGCATAAAAGGGCAAAAAAGACATTTCCTAAAGCAAATTCGCTCAGAACTCGCCTAGGCTAACACCTTTCTTCAGTATTAAGACTTTAACTCACCTGGGCGAGTGATTCATGCACAATTTGGTTGCCTGGGCGAATAGCTGTTTCCAGAAGAATGTTTTAACTCGCCCAGGTAAGTGAAAATAGGCTAAAATGGCCGTCTGAGCGAATAGAGCCATCAGCATGAAGCATTAAACTCACCCAGGCAAGTTAAACAAGGCTAAAAAACTCGCCTGGGTGAATGGGCTTAAGCAGGTCACCTTTTTCTATATATAGGCATGCAAAGTGAAGATGGAAGCATGGTTTTTGGAGAAAAAATGTGAGGAACAGCCCAAGAGGCTTAGAGAGAGGTGAGAGAAGAGAGAAAAATAGTGGAAACTCTATAGGAACGGACCGAGGATCGCTACCTTTGTCATGTCTTCTGTTGATCTCTTACTCTGCACCATGATCAGTTAGTATCTCCTAAGGATTGGATGTAATCTTTGTACCCTTATGTATCTCTTTTAATATTTTATATATGTATGAATATTTTCTACTCATTCTGGTGATTTCATTCTGTTCTTAATGCTTGATTCTACTTGATCACTAGTTTCATGAAATTGGATTCTAAGCTTGACTGGAAAGTGCCCTTAGGATTTGAACTGAAGAATTTTACTCTTTAGGTTACGTTGCTAGGAATAGAGCATAACGTTTAGATTACAAATAGCACGCGATTATGATTGTAATGCTCGGTTATTTACTTCATATGCGAGGGATCGATATTCGGTAAATATCCTTAGGATTCTCGAATGCGAGGAATCAATTCGGGGTGAATTAATGTGTGCATCAATAATGTTATAAAATGATTCATATGTGTTTAAATGTTAATTGGATACTAAGGGTATGAACGATGAAACCCAATCCTACGTTCTCATAAATTAATTAAATTCAATTTTACTAGTTTTTGTAATTTCTTAATTTTTCGTTATTTCCGTAAACACATGAAATTCCGCTCATACTCGTTGTACATAACTATTAAATTGTTAAATTTTATTTGGAGTAACTGAGTAACTCAAATTCCTATGGAGACGATCTTTTATAAATTTTGTAACCTGCAACGACAATTGATATACTTGCCAAAAGTCTAACAAGTTTCTGGTGCCTTTGCCGGGGACTTGAGTCACTTACTCAGTTCTTTTAGATTTAATTTTTCAGTTTAGTAGGACCTTTTTATTTACTTTCCTTATTTACTTTATTTTGATTTTGTATAAATTCTCTTTTGTTATATTTTATTTTCACTAACCTCGGTACTTACGAGTTATTGGAGTTTGTTCTTTTTTTGTATATGCGAGATAAGTTTTTTGCAGATAAAACATTATTTGATCCAGAAATTACCAAGGCAGAAAGGAAAAACAGGAAGAATAAGAAACAAACAGCCAATAAGCCACTGGGTTAATCTTTTTCTATTCTCCTTCACCAAAAGCCACTTGTAATTAATATTATGGATGATAAAGGAGAAGGAAATAGACCACCAAGAAGGACTCTTAGTGACTATGCTTACCAACAAGGACCAAAGCATTACAACAGCATAATCATTCCTCCTTTCAGCAACAAGGTTGTGGAGTTGAAGCCAGTATTACTCAGTCTAATTGGCTCACATCCCTTTGCAGGGATGGATCATGAGGATCCATACACTCATTTGTCTACCTTCATGGAGCTGTGCAGTACTATGGGAGCTTCTGATGAAGATGCTGAAGCTATCTATCTTAGAGTTTTTTCGTTCTCCTTGACGGGTAAGGCAAAGACATGGCTCCAATCACATCCAAACAAAAGTCTCAACAAGTGGAGGAAAAATTCATTGCTAGATTCTTTCCTCCATCTAGATCCATAAATGCAAAGTCAGCCATTGCTACTTTTTCTTAAGGTTTTGATGAACCTCTATGTGAGAGATAGGAGAGATTCAAATCCTTACTGCGAAGGTGCCCAAACCATAATTTTGATGATGCTGCACAATTACATATTTTCTACAGTGGTTTGAAACCTCAAACAAAAATGATTCTTGATGCCTCAGCTGGAGGTACGATGATGTCAAAGAGCCCGGAGGAAGCAGTTGTAATCATTGACTCCATAGCAGCCAGTGATTACCAGTCTCACCATGATAGATCTCCGATTCAAAGGAAAGGTATAATGGAGTTGGATACTCAGAATGCAATTCTAGCTCAGAATAAACTCTTGACTCAACAATTAGAGGCCTTAATAACACAGATAGGCCAACTTCCTTAACAATTTCAGCATGGAAGGTCACAAAAAACATACCAAGCTCATCAAGTTCAACAAGTTTTAAGATGTGATTTCTGTGGTGGTAACCATCAGAATGGCCATTGTTCAGCACCTGCTAATTATCAATAGGAAGATGGGGCTCATTATTTGCAGAATTAGACCAGACCTCAACAGAACTTTCAAGGAAATTACCAAGGCTACATAGGTGGTCCAGGTTCAAATCAGCCTTATGGTTGGAGGCAGCAAAATGATAATGCATATTATGGTCTCACTAACTCTTCTTTTGCAGGTCCCTCTAATAACTCTTATGCAGGTTCTTCAAATATGGTTCCACCATAACAAGAACAACAAGCTCAACTTGATAGATTGTCAAAAGTGGAAAACACTCTAACTCAGTTTATGCAGATCCATCACAAATCAAAAGAACACTGAAGCTTCCATTAAAAACATTGAAGTTCAGGTTGGACAGCTTGCAAAACAACTATTTGACCATAGAAGTGAACCTTTTCAGCAAACACACGGGTTAACCCAAAAGAACCAAGAGAGTGTTTTAGAGTTGATGTCTTGGATGAAGTAAATTCTGATTCTAAGAGGTTAATTCAAAGAAACGATTGTTCAGAGAAAACATTGATTGAAACATTTGAGGAGATGAGTAAATGTGAAGAAAATGAAAAATTAGGTTGTCTCCAACAACTAGATGCTTTCAAGGAAATTCCTTACCAGCAATCTCTCTTTGAGGAATTGTCAGAGGAAAAGAGGAATCAGGAATCAATAAAGGAGGTAAACATAGTACCTCAACATTTGAATTATGTTTTTCTTGCAGGTGATTCAAAGACACCAGTTACTAATGATTTAAGTCTTTCTGAAAAAGAAAAGAAACATGTGAAAATTATGAAGAAAAACATAGAAGCCATTGGCTCTCCATTATTGTCCAATTGCTGGAAGCCTGAGCCATAACAAAGGCGTCCAGCTAAAAAGACGTTAAAGAAGCACTCATGGGAGGCAACCCATTGTTTTTAAGCTTTGTTTTTAAATTTGTGTCTTATGTTTTTGAATTATATTTCTTAACTTTACTTTTGAAATTTTATGTCTTATGTTTTTTAACATATCATCAGTTTTGTTAGAGCTACCATTTCAGGACTTGGGGACAAGTCTATTTTTAGGAGGAAGCAGAGCAGATGAGGATGAGGACTTGGTAGATCCTGCTAATTATCTCAATGGAGGAGACTAAGCTCCTCAAAACCATGATCTTCAAAAATCTGTGACATAGTCTTTATGTTTCTTTACTGCTTTGTATTAAATTTAGTACTTTATTTCTTTAGTTACTTTTTGCTTAGATAATTACATACATTTATGATTTTTATTGGTTTTATTATGCGCAACTCTGATGGTGTACATAGAAGGTTACCTCTTTTTGGAAGTACACATTTTTGATAAATTTTTGTTTTATTGACATAGTGTAGAATATGTATAAAACTTTTTGGGACTTGAAAGACAAATATTTCTGGAATATAACATGCTTTGAAAAGAATCAACATATTTGAAATTTGCTTTTTAGATCAGAGCTGAACAAAATTTATTTTTAAAAACCTTGAGAAAGAAAAACAAAGGAATGACTTTCTCAAATACCAAAAGAAGGTAGATATCTAGCACACAAGCACACACTTAACATAATGTCAGGTTTACTTGCAGTCAAATATAACAAAGATTCAATCATTCCTCTGAATTTTGACTCATCAAGACTTTTTTCTTTGTCATCTGAGTCAAGATAGGTTGATATAGCCATTGGAGTTGCAACATCTTTGCTTTTCTCCATTTCAAACTTCTTGATCCTTTCCAGGCAGTATTTGGTTTGACTAAGAAATGTCTCATTCTTCATTTGCTTGACTTGAAGTCCAAGAAAGAATGTTAGCTCTCCCATCATAGACATTTCAAATTCATTATGCATTAAGACAGAAAATTCTCTCCACAAAGATTGATTAGTTGAACCAAATATAATATCATCAACATAGATTTGAACCAATAAGATATCATTGTCATTCTTCTTGATGAACAAGATTTTTTCCACTTGTCCTCTTATGAAAGATTGGCTAAGCAAGAAGTTGCTTAATCAACATGGTTTGGATGTTTGTAATTAACAAAACCAGGAGCTTGATCAACATTTAGAAAAACACTTTTAACATCCATTTGAAATAGTTTAAAATTCATTAAACATGCATATACAAGCAGCAACCTAATGGCCTCTAACCTTGCTACTGAAGCATAGGTTTCATCATAGTCTATGCCTTCTTTTTGGTTGTACCCTATTGCAACCAATCTAACTTTACTCCTAAGTATGATGCATCTTTCGTCAAGTTTGTTCCTGATAATCATGGCATAAACTCATTTTAATAAAAAGAACACCATTTTTGTTACTTGTGAAAACGATAGTAAATTTTTGCAAGCATATAATGATCGTCATCATACAAAATACACATACTTGAAGATATTCATAGACATCTTGAATACTTGTTTATACACGTCAGGCATAATTTAATTAATAGTACAAAGATTACATCTCAAAATATACGTCAAGTGTTTTACAAATAGAAAGAGAAAATAATAGTTCAAGGTGTAATTAGCAAAACAAGGAGTGCATCCATTAAAACAACGGGTACATCTAGCAAAGTGCAACTCCTGCCCAGGATCATGTCCATTGACATCCCGGCAAAACACGGTGGCTCCAACAACTCGGAATTCTCCCAAAAGCACCTAATGCTGCTCATCTGCTCACACAAACCCGGTTTGCGGTCATCACAGGTACCAAACCACAAGGTACAACAACGCAAAGGTGAGTTCATCATATTAAATAACAACAATAAATACAACAGAAAAAAAAAGGCACACAACCCGGTCAAGAAGCAACACGGTTATCGGCATACAATTGCAAACGTTCCAAGCATAACATACACGGACATTCACAACCATCTCATAGCTCAGCTCATAAAATCTAGCATGATGCATGCTCCTGACTCAATTCTCATTATGCAATGTGGTACCATCTCGGAAATGGACCATCCCAGTGGTTAGATGATGCAGTAGCATGTAAGGGTCACTCTGTCGTGCACAGGAATCACCACCCCATGGTGATCAGCCAATGGGTGTCAGAAGGAGTTCCCAATAGACGTGGTCCCCCAGTACCTCTGTACCCTACAGCCAATCAGCAACCCCATTTTCGCCATGTAAATGTCTATGTTACGTAGGCACCATCAATGTATGACCCGGCTAGGGACACAATCCTTCCCCACAAGGCAATCCGTCATACACCCCCTATGTAACATACCGCCCACACAAAGGCCCAGCGATGCACTGACCATGGCCCTCACAAGGTTTACCACCATCCAGTCCCAGCATCTCACGGTTTACCACCCACACATGGACCCAATGATGTACTGACCATGGTCCTTGCAAGGTTTACCGCCACCCAGTCCCGACATCTCACTGCTACATAAAATATCACCACGGCACCATCAATGTATGACCCGAAACCAGGCTCAACCCGACCTGGCTAGGATAACGCCATACACCCCCATGGGTATTTATGTATATCTGACACATTCCTCATCTCAAGCCATCACATAGGCCGAGTTCGAATACCACCAATATAATCATAAACGTCATTACAAACATGTACAAACAGGTGAACCGGTGTGAAGTTTGAGGTGTCTGGGTTGGCACTTGGACATACTATCACAAGGGAAGAATCCAAATGAGGTCGGACGAAGGCAGACAAGGTTGGTCAAGGTTGGTATAACGCGGACAAGGTCGGTAGGGGTCGGTCAGATAAGTAAAGTTTGGTAAGAGGGGGCAAGGGTAGCAAAACGGGCAAGGTCGGAGGAATTCAGTCGAGGTTCATAAGAACCCAAGTTTGTATTTCCCCAATCTACACAAGGGCGTAAGGGAACCCGGTAGCTCATCTTTCGAGAGCAAACGAGCTCTGCCGAGTAAGGAACCCGGCAGTTCTCAAGAAAGGGTTTGGACTTAGCAGTTCTGAAGGAAACATCCCATCCCGGGGTGAGGAACCCGGTCTCTATATAAAGGGAAGGATGAGTTTCTAGAGATGACACTTGTATTAAAACCTGGTCGTTCTAGAAGAAGGAACACCAGCTCGACCGAGTAGGGGAACCCGGTGACTCCTTTCCCGAGAGGACCCGAGCTTATCTGAGTTAGCAACCCGATAGCTCTTTCTTTGGTGAGAACTTGAGCTCAGCGGCTCTAATATATTATCCGGGTAAGGAACCCAATACCTTCTAGTAAGGAAAGTGAGTCTTAACAACTCTTAAGGGAACAACCTCGGGTAGGTGACCCGGTCTACAGGCGTCCACCAACAAGGATTAAGTTACGTCCTGCATGCGTGAATGCATGCTACGTAACTCACTCAACTCGGTCTACCCATCCCGGTAGCCAACATCAAAATGTGAGGGTTCATGTCTAAGTGTAACCCGACCAACCCATCCCGATACTCCTCACCTTCACAAACACTTCCATAAAGTGCCTTAGAAGCTTTCCAACATCAAAATGCCAACTTCACACACATGCATGGGGAGTTCTTAAGACATCTACTCCCCCACCTGAACACCATACATCAACACAACACAATCATGCAATAGACTTAAAGGCATACCACATTCCCTTCATAAAAGACGTCACTTTTTTGGGAAGAACATCACATACACCAGGGACATGCAGTTATCATCACGGCTGGACTCCCTGGCCCCCAAACCGTGGTACCTAAAACTGTTAAGAAACACGATAAACTCCCCTTACCTAATTAGGAGTTTGTTCACAAGCTTTACGGTGTGTTTATCCTAAGCTCCAACTCTGACCACGAGGTTCTTCTCAGCGTCGGGAGCTCCACAGCAGCTATAGTGACTCTCGTGGGTGGAAGGCAACACAGAAAGGTTAAGGGAGAGGAAAATAGAGTTCTGGATGAGAGTTTCAGAGAGAGGACAGAGAAAATCAAGAGGAAAGCACAAAGAGAAGAGAAATGAATAAGTTTCCACTGCACACTCCTTCTCTTAAGTACTCAGCTGACAGGACATGTCCACCTTCCATGTTCGGGCAGCAACCACAGCCAATCAAATTTGACTTAGTACATCCCTCATAAAACACGCATACAACGGCAGAACAAAAACAACCAGCACTTATCAAAATAAATCAAGTAATTAAGCAACATAACACACATGGCACATGAAATTTAATCACTAATTACACACATCAAGCATCCAGATTAGCAACTTATAATTCGGGTCGTTACATACATCACACATATATTTTAGTTATCAAAATTTCTGGGTGTTACAACTCTCCCACCCTTTTAGAAATTTCATCCCCAAAATTTACCTGACTCAAACAAAGCTGGATAGGCCTTTCACATCTGACTCTTTGGTTCCCATGTCGCATCCTATCCTAATGTACCTCCCCAGCTCACCTTGACCAAAGGAATTTATTTCCCTCTTAGATGCTTCGTTCGTCGATCATCGATCCTCAAAGGCATTGTTTTATATGTCAAGTTTTCCTTTACTTGAACGTCATCTAACTCAACCACATGGGAAGGATCATGGGCATACTTAAGGAGTTGGGACACACGGAAGAAATTATGAAGATTAGAAAGGGACAGAGGTAATACAATTTGATATGCTACAAGGCCGACTCTTTTGAGAACTTGGAAAGGACCAATAAAATGAGGTGTGAGTTTTCGAGATTTCAATGCTCTACCAACCCCAGTCCACGGAGTAACTCTCAAGAATACATGATCACCAACCTCAAATTCTAGGTATTTCTTCACTATTAGGTTCATATGTTCATCACTTTCATCTTCACTTGAGTCTTCTTCCTTTTCCACATGAGTTGATACAGTTTTCAACGCTATACTCTTGTGTTTCTTCTCTGCATCCTCTGCATGTGTTAGCTGTGACATTTCAAGTTTATACTCAAGAAGCTTACCAAAAAGTGCAGCCATGGACATCTTGGATAGATCTTTTGATTCCTTGATTGTTGTAACCTTTGGTTGCTAAGGTCTTGTGAGACACTTCAAGATTTTGATGTTCAATTCTTCAGCATAAAAAATCTTCCCAAGACCAAGAAGATGGTTGACAATGTGAGTGAACCTTGTTTGCAGCTGAGAAATGTTTTCTGTGTTGCTCATTTTGAACATTTCATATTCATGAATCAAGGCATGCTTCCTTGATCTTCTTACTTCATTTGTTCCTTCATGAGTTACTTCCAACATCTCCCACATTTCCTTTGTGCTTTTACACCTAACAATTCTAAAGAATTCGTCAGAAGAAAGAGCAGATGTAATCATATTTTTAGCTTTAAAATCATACTACACAACTCTTTTTTATGCATCTATCATCTCATCCCACTCCTTGGGAATCCTTTTATTATCAACAGTTTTTGTAGGGATCAAAGGACCTTTTTCAATTACATTCCAAGCACCGAGTCATTTGATTGAATGAAAATCTGCATTTGATTTTTCCAAAACTGAAATGTTCTCCTTCAAACATTGGAGGATGATTGAGGGAGGCACCCTCCTTGAAGGTAATCTGTGTGGTATTCATTTTCTTGAAAAGAATAGTGATCTTGAATAACTTTCAAGAACCAGCTTTTGATACGAATTGAAAACAAGGATGAATACACACAATTAACCAAAAGGGGGGTGAATTGGTTAAAACTTAGATTTTAAAAATTCTTTGAAAAACTAGCAGAGGAATTTAGATCGTATCACAAATTATTTAACTTTGTAAAAACTTTAGTTTTCAATCAATCAAGACTCACCCTTCACCTTAAGCAATTTCAGAACCTATTTCTATTGATCTTGAAAGAGATTTACCACAAGACAAGCTAGATTCAGATAACAAGATTTAGAATTAAGAATAACACCAAATCTATACTGGTTCACCCCTCAAATGAGAAGCTACATCCAATGTCTTCCAACCAAAACTTATTAGAGTTCTACTAAATGAAAATTTGTTCTTTACAAGCTATTACAAGTGATTACCTTTATCAAACCTAGATAAAGAAACTGAAATCTAACACCCTATTAGACTTCTAATCACAAAGAACTAGAGAACACTACTCTGTTTCTTTCCCTCTAGAGAACACTACTCTAGAACAACTCTAAAGAAAACTATTTGATCTTAGAACTTACAAAAATTAAAAGATACAAATCAATTAAGTGTAAGAGTTCAAGAGAGATAAAACCTTATGATCCTCAGAAGATGAGTGAATGAATTTTACTAATCAAATTCAGGTTGAATGAAAGCAAATGATGAAAACCAGCTCTCTTGAAACTTCTTGTTGAATCTTGCTTAAAGCAACATCATCAATTATGCATGTGTTCTTGTGTTTTGAAACAAGATGTATGACACCCAGAAAATCTTTTTCTTGAACCTAGAAAGCTTTGGGATTATTGGGAAATTCATAAACTCATATCACTTGAATTGTTACAAAAGCACAGACCCAATAACTTTATATAGAAAACAGATTTAACTGCATGTAATCGATTAATACGTTATGGTAATCGATTATTTTAACAAATGTAATCGATTAATATGCCAAATAATTTATTAAAGTATTCTTAAGACAATCTGGAAAAATGTTAAGAACAATGTAATAGATTAAAATGACCTGTAATCAATTAAGGCAATCAATGTCAGTTTTGAAATAAGCCTATGTAATCGGTTACGATTAAGTGGTAATCGATTAAGGCAATCCAACATGATTTTTTGTTTTTGTTGTGTAATCGATTACGATTTGCTTGTAATTGATTAAAGTGTTCTTCAAGGCTTTTTAATAGATTACACAAGCTGGTAATCGATTAAAGCAGTGCACAAATGTTTTCCAAAAACTTACACCATGAGAAATTTCTTTCTAAATGCAAACATGTAACCTTATATGCTTTTCTTAAATCATGAATGCATGTATGTGATTATGCTTATGCAATGCAAGGATCACAAGATAATCCTCTTGAACAACTTAACTCAATAACAAATGCCTTCAATTGAGAGGCATGTAAAAAGCTAAAATCCTTTAAGCAAAGGGCTTCATCCTTGATTTGATCTTCTTCTCAGCTCCCCCTGTATCCAACAAAAAACTCAAGCCAAGTTCTCTGTGTGAGAAATTTGCAAGTGATTCTTCAACCTTCTCAATAAAGAGAGGTCCCCTTCTGTAAAAAAAGCTCGTAATCTATAATAGATCTAAGATAAAAGTGAGAGATTTTAATTTCTTAAGTAGAGACCCTCTTTTGAGGTGAAGATCTATGTTTGTGCAGTAAAAAACACAAACTTTTTGTTGTTGAAAGTCTAGTAGTGGCTGGCAAAGGATGATACTAGTGATGCTGCTAGTCTAGTTACGACTATGTGTGAAGTTTAGTGGGATTGCTGGCAAGTTGATGAAATCCAGTAGTGGCTAGTTATGCTAGTGAAATCTCATCTTGAAGGATGAGGGTTGAAAGAACCCAAGGTTTTGGTGAGACAATATAAAAATCATTGTGCATCGTTCTCTTTTTCTCTCTCTCTTTGTACTAATTTTGTGTTTGGCCTTTTTACTGGTTTTTGTTAATCTTTAAGACAAAAATTCTTTTTACAAATATACCTAAAACCGAACTCTTTCACTAAAATCTTTTTAACCAATCAACCCTTTTTGAAATAGAGCTTTGAATAGTGAAACCTTTCCATAACTACTTACATTTTCGTTATGAGCTCAGAACAATTATTCCTTCTGAACTTTTATCACAAACTTGTTTAATTTTTAAGAGGATTTAAAACTTTGTGAAAACACAATTTAACTCCCCCTTCTTGTGATACTTTTGTCACTTCAAAAACTACATTAACTATTTATTTATAAGAAAAAACCCAAAATCTATTCAAATGTATTTTGGCAAATGTCTCGGACAACTTTATATATATATATATATTATATATAATATCATGTTATATTGGTATGAAATATTCATCGATTTTGTTTATGCCTAATTTTTGTTGGATAATCTAACTAACCACTTGTAGTGAAATCTTTCCTCTTAATTACATTTTTTTCATTTATAAGGCTCGAACCCAAGATCTTATGTAAGGGGACCAATCCCACTACTACTCAAACCAATATATAGTTTGTTAGTGTACAACTTAATGTTTGGTTTGTTTTTTCAAAGTTTATATAATGATGTCGAGATTCATAAATTCGAAGACAGACTCAAAAACTTGAAGCCAAAAATAGATGATTGCACTCTTGCAATGACAAGAACAATGATGAAATATATAAGAGAAACAAATTAAAAAGAATATATGAATAATAGTAATAAAAAGGAAAAATAGTTATTAGTATGTCTCAAGATTTAAGTTATCATATTCTAATATAGTGTAAGTTTATCTCGTAAACAAAGATTAATTATAAATAAACTTTAATTCCTTAAATCAATTACTATAACCAAATCAATATGAAAGAAAGTATAATGAAGTCATCTGGATGCAAATGCAAATATTTATAACTTTAAAATAACAATAATACAATATGAAAGAAAAGATATTAACATATAAAATAAATAACATTGAATATTTTGTTTAAAAAAAGAAAAAATGTAATTATTCAATTATGAAGACTATAAAAAGGAAAAAAGTATTTATAAAATAAAATAGAATATTTGTTTAAAAAGAGGAAAAAAATGTCATTATTTTTGTAATCAATACAATAAAAAATAAATACATTATTAAGTCAAAAAATAAATAACTAATACTTAAATATTTTATTTATATAATTAGAGTCTTCAAATAAAAATTAATTTAAAATTAAAATATTATATTGTATATATTAAAAATAGAATTAAAAAAATCATATAAAGATAAAATTAAAAATATTAACAATTGTAAATATTGATTCAAACCAAATCGCAAAAGATTGGTTTAATTTGATTCGGATTTCATATTATATTTAAATCAAACCAATCATACAACATATAATTTTTATATTTGGTTTGGATATCTTTTTAATTAATAAGCGAACCAATCGCATCGCGAACATAATGATCAAGTGTTTACCTAAATTTATAATATAAAACACTAAATTAAACATTTGTTTGCTGATTTAAATTAAACTTTTTAAAAACCTCAAAAAGAGGAGATTAAATTATATTGGTATAACTTTAACAACTATTAAAATATTTTTATAACTTGATATAGAATATGATTATTATTGATCCAACTGTTGAATTATGTATACATATTATCAAGATCATTTGTGTCAATTTTGACAAAATTGAATAATAATAAAAATGTAATAAAATTATCCATGTTTTAATATATTTTGAAATGTTTATGTTACATCAATTTTAATCTATATGCATGAGACAACAAATGATTTTGACATAATATGAAATTTTGTATATATGATATATGTGTAAGGAACTTTCAATGAATGGTGAGTTTTTACGAAAACATCATTCAGTTGAAAGCTATAGAATGATGTAATAATTATCAATTTTATATTGATATAATTTGATTCCTCCTCTTTAAAAATAATAAATTAATTTAAATAAAATAATAAAAGATCGGATGTGTAATTTAACCTATATAGTATGATACGAGCTTTAGATTGGAAAACTCTAAGTATGAGTATCTTTTTGCGCCAAACAAGTTTAGTTGCACCACCGATAAGATACGAGATTATCTTGGCCCATTCTACAAAATTTTACTATGTAAAATAATTATATAGCAATTATCTATATTATTCTTCGGGGAAATCCACTAGGACGTGTTGTTTTTTATTGGTCGCTCGGAGTGATTTAGAATAGTAAAATCAAAACTAAAATATATTTTTGTCCCATCATATTTGCATTTGCTCCTGTTACCTCTGTTATAAATTTTTTATTAAGTCATAAAAATTCTATTTCGATAATTTGTCTCGAGATGAATAATTTTTTTTTAAAAGTGATCTAAATATAGTCAAAAATTCTAAAAGTCGATTGTGTAATGGGAGGGAGTTATTTTGATTGGGATTAAGAATTTTGATAATTGCATTCATGCACATGAGATTGGAAAGCGTTGGAAAATAAGGATATTTTTTATTATCGAAATATCAATTGATACAGTTGCGAAAAAATTATATGAAGACAATTACTACTTACTAGTATTAGATCAACGTATTTAGAAATATCTTTGTACGCGTGTCAAAATCATATAATTTGACCGTTAGTATTAGAAGTCTATAAATAAAATTGTTGACTTGTAATTTTTAAGAGGAGTTGAAACACAATCACTTAATTCGTCAAATACCAATAACGCCTACCAACAAAAATTGGCTAAAGATTCAATAGATCATCGTATATGTATTCAATTATCATTTTTTATGAATTCATGTGTACTTATTTTACTATGTATTTCTAAACAGTTTACTCTTTTTATATTCATTTCTTCTCAAATTTTACTTTTTCAATCCATACTTCTTCTTATTATCAAGATCATTTAAAAACTAATGTTAAATCAAAAACACTTTTATCAAAATTTCCTTATCTGATAAACTAGGATATTATTGTAATTCGAATGGATATATTTGTCAAGATTATAATCGTTATTTCCATTAAACATTAAACAATTTTCGGATAAATTAAAAACTATGAACTTGTTTGTTTAACCAAAATGAACTCATAATCAAAAAATGGATTCTATGTCTCATCTTTAAACATTTATTTGTTAATAGAATCATTTAGTGAAAATTCATTTTCTATTTTTAAAATATTCCCTTTAGAGAAATAAAATATAGTTTTCATGATTAACAACTCCTTAATCATTTTTTTCTTTATTTTTGGTTTTTGATTTTTTTTATTTATATTTTAGCTCTTACATTTACATTTTTTTTGTTAAGTGGTCCTTAAAATATTTTTAAAATTTTCTTTTTATCCTTTGGAAATATTTTTACCACAATAGCCGATATATTTTTTAACAAATGATAACATGTCAAGTTAACAAAATCAATATAACAATAAAGATAAACACAAAATAAAATTATTTAAGGAATTAGAAGTAAAAAAATAAAAATTATTAGGAATCAAATATAAAATACGACAATTATTCAAGTTCAAAAACATATTTAATGAAAGTGATATATCATTTTATAAAATATATTTAAATATTTATTTAATCTTTGAAATTAGTGTAATGCATGAGAAAATTATTATTCAATAATATAAGAAACATTAAATTCTTTTAAGACAAAGTCATACAAAGCCCTATAATTTTATCTGTAAATATTTACTAATTTAGGAACTTAAGTTGCACTTTGAAATAAGATAGAAAATCATGAAAATATTGTACGATAGATATTCTATGATAAGATTCAAATTTATGGACAGCAGCACTATGCGGCTAGGCCTCATTAACAAACGTCCACAACCACATATAAAGAATGACAGGACACTGTATAGGAGTCTTAGAAAAGAAACCGTATAAAGAGTTAATTAGTGGGAAATTAACAATCAACGAATTTCACTTGAAATATTTCAATTTTATTCCTATTGTTAGCAATCCCTCTTCGCACGTAATTTGCAATCAATTATGCTATATGCTACAAATCGATCGCTTTCATATGACGCAATGAATGACACATGAAATTTTAATATTAATTTATGAAGAGAGCCCATGATATATATGGTACAAATTCGTTATAATTTTTGGAGAATTTAAATTTAACCAGTGACCAATGAAGATTTGTGTTGACCTGTCGTCTATTTCACTCTTAAAGAAGGTATAACGTCACTGAAAAATGCAGAGAAAAAATTGGAATAGAAATACAAGTCATTACTCACTCTAAATTAATTAATTGGAATAGAAAAAGTCATTTTGTAATGTATTCTACTAAAGAGTGAGTCCAAAGATGACTCTTGATTCCAAATAATATATATTGTATTGTCTAGGTTCTACAAAATATATATGACATATGACATAGTGTTTCAATACGCACGTCAATCTTTCATGTTAGTCTTGATATAGGAGTACACACACCTCGTCATTAGCAGTTGGGCTATTGAGTCGAACATGTTATCTCTAATATCTTATTATTTGAATATTAACAATAATGTTGCAACCTTCTTGATACTCAATTATTTATAAGATACAAGTATCTACTAGCTATTAATTATCTGCAGTGTAACAGCCCCTACAAACATGGACCCATAGCTCCTACTTCACTTTATAAATATCAGGTTCTATCTCACCCTTTTTATATCTCATTCTCACCTAACTCATGTACTTACTTGAGCGTCCGAGTCTTTTGTTTTGCAGGTACCCACTCTTGTCCTCCTAACAAAGGGTACTTATAGTCTGATGTGCAAGATCATGAAGCCCATCTTGGCCACGTCAACCCTATCGTGGGTCAGCTGTAGATTTTGGTAAGTACATTTGGTGCCAACCGTAGGGCCATGGTAAAACTGACCCTGCGGCCTCTCTTTTCCACTGATGGTTAGCATGTGATCTAGCCTCAAACATGGGACCCCTGTGGAAAGCTCCAATCCTCCCCTGACAACCATGACAAACAAAAACACTCTTTAGCAACTCCAAACACATATTGCATAGATGAAGCAATGTCATGAGGAGGAACTCAGAAAGCTGAAGGCTGACCATGACCAGTTGGAGGCTCGTGTGAAATGCCCCAAGGCGACGAGCATTCTACTTGTACAATGAATGAACGTAATCGAGAGGAATCACACCCCCGACATACCATCAACACTTAAGACGTCCCCAGTCTATCACACATACACCACTCAGAAGAGCGGATGACTCGTCGAAACCCTTTTGTCCACAACATCAAGGAAGCTGACCTACCCTTAGGTTGGAAATCGCTTAACCTTAAGCAATACGACAGAGCTACCATTCCATTCGAACATCCGAATACATTCCTCACCCAGGTGAATCTCTATGCCAACGACAATGCAATCCTATGCGCTGTTGGATTCAGGGGGAGCTACTTAAAGAATGCAAAGGAACTTTTATTCAAGCATTGGTTTTGATCTTTCAACATGCAATGGATGCCTTGAAGATAATTTAGTGTGAAATGTGTAAAAGAAAAGCAATTCTGGTGATCCAAGTGCATTGCATTCATTTAACCCATAATTAACTTAATTAGTTTCATAAAAATCACAAGGCTTTGATAATTTGACTAAAGTTTTAAACTGATTCAATTGTTTTTGGAAAAATGCAAAGTACACTGTAATAATCGATTACTTAATGTAATAATCGATTATCTGCTTCGTTTTCAAAACTAGAAAAGCTTTCATGAACACTTTAATCGATTACCAAGTGATGTAATCGATTACATAAGCCTTTTTGAAAACATGGTTCTACTGCAATAATCGATTACCAGTATTCGTAATCGATTACACAACGTTTTAAGAAAAACATGTTGCACTGGAATAATTGATTACCAAGAATTGTAATCGATTATATAATGCATCAAGAAAAACATGTTGCACTATAATAATCGATTACCATTTCTCGTAATCAATTATACAAGCTTTTATGAAATGCAGTTCTATTGGAATAATCGATTACAACTCGTATTAATCGATTAATTTGCTCGTTGCTCAAACCCAGAAAACTCATGAACACTTTAATCGATTAAAGTGGTGACTTAATCGATTACTTAAGCATTTTAATCGATTATATGGTGCGTTTAATCGATTACAGACAGTTACAACATTTTGTTATAAATAGGATTGATGCTCAGCTGCTTTGATAACTTTGTGGAAGATTACCCATACGTATTTTCTGAGCTTAAACAGTCTTGTGAGCATTTTAAAGTGTTTTTCAAGGGTTTAATTGTGTCTTGCTCCATTGTGCATTGATCATGTGTGTTTAAGTCATTCTTGGAGCTTGAAACCATTTCAAGATTAAGGAAAGTTGTGCTTAGTGTCTTTTAATCATTCAACCTGATCTGGTAACTTCATTCTACATTGCATACTTTGAATCATCAGGTTGTTTCTCTCCTTAATCTGGTTATAATTTTCGTTTTGATTTTTCTTTGTAATTTGGCTATTGTAATTGAGTTCTTGCTTGTAACTAGAGAAGGGTTCTCTAGGTGGAAGAACTGAGTAATGTTCTTAAGTTCTTGTCTCTTAGAATCTAATAGGGTTTTAGATTCTGCACTTTATCCAGGATTGATAAAGGGAGACATTGTAATTGATTGTAAGAACTGAAAATTATAATAATGGAACTCTAACCTAGTGTTGGTTGGAAAAAACTAGATGTAGCTTCATGGTTTTGAAGTGAACCAATATAAATTGTTTGTGTATTGATTCTCTATCTGTATCCTCTTCATTTTAATTGTTTCTTGATTCAATTGCTTGACCAACAAAGTCAGTTTTGATTCATTGAATTCCTTGGGGCTGAGCTACTTGATTGAATAAGATCTCTTGGTTTTGAAAAGTGATAAAGATTCTAGAAACTCTGATTTTGATTAAAGAAATTTTAATATACCAATGTTTAACCAATTCACCCCCCGTCTTGGTTAAGTGTTAAGTATTCATATCATTTTCATACGCGTCTTTCCAACGTCCCTCAAATGGGCGATGCTGACATGGTATGGAGGACTCCTTCTAAGGTCCATAGACAGCTTTGACACTCTTGTTGAGCTTTTCAGTTTATAGTATGCAACCAATTAGTTGCACAACATGACTTTCGCTGCGCTGGCTAGTCTATGACAAGAAGAAGATGAATCTTTAGAAATTTCATGGACAGGTTCGGAGGAATCGTCGTCTAAATCTGAAACCTCAACCCAGAGGTACCACTGCACTCTATGCTACTAGCCTTAGGGCCTGGTAAGTCGCGGACAGTCTATGCAAAATCCTCCTAGTGGCATGGACGAGTTGCGCGAACAAGCAAAATGCTACATCCAAATGGAGGAGATGTCAAGGTTCAGAAACAAGGTTCGACCAGTCGGACAAACGACACAAGCCAAACAAGCGTCAGTCTCTCCCAAAGGGACTTAGGTATGAGCGCTACACACCCCTGACGGCCAATCAAACTACTATTCTAGAGGAGGCCTTCAACACGAAGATATCCATAAAGCTACCTCTGCCACTTTCTCCTAGGCTAGAGTTAGATAGATAGATCCAAACACTGTAGATACCATCGCAACTACAAAAGATTGTTGGGCTCTGAAAAATAAAATTGAAGAGCTTATACAGGCTGGGTACCTAGCCCAGTTCGTAAAGATGCCCAACAATCACCTAGCACCAGCGAGACCTGGAGGACACTGAGAGGACTAGAAAAAAAATCATGATATCGATAGAAGAAGGGATAGAGTAGAAGATAGGGGCAGATATAGACATCACTAGCAAAGATGCAAACAACAACCTTAGGAAGAACAGGAAAATGAGCCCACCCAAAAAATCTGAGGTGTAATCAACACCATCACAGACAGATTTTCCTATGGAGGGTTGTCCAGTCAGTCCTAAAAGTGTCATCTCCACACCATCCAAGACATCGACATCAATTGTGTCGACGTACCATCACCATGAAGTTTATCTCCCATCACTTTCACCAATATAGACTTCAAGGGAATAAACCCCATCAACCAAGACTACCTCATGGTTGTCTCCATCGTGATTGCCAATTTCATGGTGTCCAATGTCTTCATCGACCAAGGCAGCTCCACGGGCATCCTTTACTGAAAAAACATTCCAGAGGCTCGAAGTCTCATCTGATATAATACATCGTCACTCTAGACCTCTCCTCGACTTTGTAGGAGAAAAAGTAGAGAACAGAGGCTATGTAGACCTCATGACCACCTTCGGTCAAGGCCAGTTGTCAAAAAGCTTCACATTCAAGTATTTAATTGTCGATGCAGATACCTAGTATTTTGCTTTGATTGGCAGGAAAAAGGCTAAATGAATTCAAAGCAATCGTCTCTACACCGCATCTCAAGATGAAATTCCCAAACTTGACGGAGGAGATCGTGACTGTCAAGGTGGACTAAACATAGGCACGACAGTGCTATGTTGAAAGGTTGAAAGTGACACCCTATCCTCCCACCAGGGAGCTCGACAAGCCTCACACCATAGCGAATGGTAGCAGCCAAGTCATTAGCGTGGAAGAAAGGTCTCCAATATGAACCCTAACGATCTACAAAGGAAGTCAAGATATCATATTTGATGTGGATCCGCGTGATGACACCGTTGACAAAGGCCCAAAGCCTATCAAAGAACTTGTCAAACTGCAACTCATACTTAAACTCGGGCAGTGTACATAGACACATAGCTTATGTCCTAAACAGGAACGCGGACCTATTCGCTTGGCAGCCATCTGACATGCCGAGTGTTCACCCAACATCATATGTCACAAGCTGACCATCTGTCCTCAAGCCAAACCGGTGTAACAGAAGAAGAGGATGATGGGAGAAGAGCGACACAAGGCAGCTAGAGAGGAGGTGAACAAGCTACTCAAAGCCAATTTTATCAGAGAAGTCAGTTACTCTACCTGGCTCGCCAATGATGTCATGGTCAAAAAAGCCAATGACAAATGGCGAATGTGCACTGACTACACCAATCTTAATAGCACGTGTCCCAAGGATGCATACCTTTTTCCTAGCAGCGACAGGCTAGTCAACGACACGTCCGGGTTCCAAGTACCGAGTTTCCTGGATACATATTCAGGATACAACCAGATCAAAATACACACCCCAGACGAGAAGAAAACAACATTCATTACTGAGGAGGCTAACTTTAGCTATAGGGTCATGCCTTTTGGCCTTTAAAACACAAGCGCCACATACCAACAACTGATGGACCCGATCTTTAAACAATAGATCGGAAAAAATGTCGAGGTATATGTGGGCGACATGGTCGTTAAGTCTCAAAGCATTACCCAGCACATGGCAGACATAGAAGAAGTGTATGGAGAAATCCACAAATATGACATGCACCTCATCCTGAAAAAATGCATTTTCGGGGTCTATGGAGGCAAGTTCCTAGGTTTCATGATCACACATTGGGGAATAGAAACCAACCTCTACACATGCACAACCATACTAGAAATGCATAGCCCTACCAGTGTTAAGGAAGTCCAAAAGCTAAATGGTGGATTGGCGTCTCTGTCAAGGTTCCTCCCAAAGCTCGTCGAAAAAGCAAAGTCTTTCTACAAGCTACTTAGGAAAACTGAGCCTTTTCTATGGGACGAATCCTGCGAGCAAGCTTTGTTGTCCTTCAAGATAACTATTGCCATGCCGCTAGTCCTTAGTCAACCCAGACCAAGAGCACCCCTACTCCTATACATCTTTGTAGTTGCCGAGGTTGTCAACTCAACCCTCGTACAAGAGGAAGGGAAACACTGGCTTCCCATTTACTTCACCAGCTGCATCCTTCACGATGATGAGAAGCGGTACCAAATGATAGAAAAGGTAGCATTGGAAATTATCACCTTGGCTCGACGCCTCAGGCCATACTTTCAAAGTCACCAAGTGGTAGTCAAGACGAACTACCCCATCAAACACGTGTTGTAAAAGCCTGAACTGGAAAAGGGGATGGTAGCATGGTCCATAGAACTGTCAGAGTTTGATATATAGTATAAACCTCACAGCACCATGAAGATATAGTTTATGGTAGATTTTCTAGCAGAGTTTGCTGGCAACGACCAAACCACCCCAGACTGATGAAACCTTTACATGGACGGAGCATCCAACGTAAAAGGAAGTGGGGTAGGCATCAACCTCGAAGGGCCTGACAATGTCACTTTAGAGCAAGCTCTGCAGGTCAACTTCAAAGCTTCAAAAATCAAGCCGAATATAAGGACCTTATAGCAGGCCTGAAGTTAGCAAAATAAGTCGGAGCTAAAAAGCTAAGATGCGACACTGACTCCCAACTTGTCCAAGGACAAGTGGCCAACAAATATCAAACTAAGGAGACAATACTCTTACAGTACTATCACATTGCAAAAATTGTCATTAATGACTTTGAGTGTTTTGAAATATACCACATACCCGGGGAAAGCAACACCAGATCAGACATGCTCTCCAAGATGGTCAGCACAAAAAAAACTAGACCATCATCCAAGAGACATTCCAAAATTCCACCATAGACACCAAGGAGGTCATGGCAGGAGAAGAGGAGGAACTTGACTGGATGACTCCTACAAGAATTTCCTAATTCAAGGGGCATTTCCAGCAAACGAGAACAAAGTCTGACACCTAAAAAGGAAGGCCAGCTACTATGTTATCTTTGATTGTGAGCTATTCAAAAGAGGGTTGACAGCACCCTTGCTCAAATGCCTGAACAACCAACAGGCAGACTATGTCATGCGAGAGCTTCATGAAGGGATTTGTGGCCTCCCTACCGTGGGACACTCCCTTGCAACCAAAGTAGTGTGTGCTGAATACTACTGGCCGACACTCAGGGTTGACATCGTCAACTTTACTAGGAGGTGTAAATGATGCCAAGAGTTTGCAAATATCCCATGCACCCCTCCTAACAACCTCCAAAGCTTAAGCTCCTTTTGGCATTTCACCGTGTAGGGAATAGACATATTGGGGCCACTGACAAAAGCTTCAGAAGCAATCAAATTCCTACTCGTCACTATAGACTACTTCACCAAATGGATCGAGGCAAGGCCATTACGAGAAATCTCAGCCAACGAGGTAGAAAAGTTCACCTAGAAATACCTCATATGTAGATATGGCCTCTATTACGCCATTGTCACCGACAACAGTACTCAATTCAAAGCTCAAGCTTATGAAGACTTCTTGACAAGGCTAAGTGTCAAACACCTTGTCACTTCTATCGAACACCCTCAGACCAATGGTCATGTGGAGGTAGCCAACAGGGTCATCCTTAAAGCCTTGCGCATAAGACTCGACAAGTCCAAGGGTCTATGGAAGGAGGAACTCCCTAACATAACTTTGGGCTTATCATTGTTCACCAACGAAACTCGTTTTTGACTTACATACGGCATAGACACCATGATCCTTGTTAATGTCAAGGAACCATCGACAATGAGGTTTTTTTTAGGAACAACAGAAAGAAGAAAACATGAGAATGGAACTAGAGTCAAACCCAAGGTCCAACCTTGGTGAGTCTTGCTTCTCCAAAAGCTTGGCAAACCCAAGGTTTTCCCTTGGTGAGTCTTGCATCTCCAAAGGCTTGATAAACCCAAGGTCCACCCTTGGTTAGCCTTGCCAAAACCTAGGATGAACACATCCTTGGTCCAAAGCTCGTTAAACCTAAGGTCCGCCCTTGGTGAGCTTCCCCATTTCCAAGTTTCGCCTTTGCAAAAATTCAAGGTATGCAAGGTCTACCCTTGATAAGCTTTTAAATTCCTAAATTTTATCTTTGCAAGAATACGAGAAATCCAAGGTCTACCCTTCATAAGATAGCCTACAAAAACCCAAGATACACCCTTGTCAAGCCCACTTCTTTGGAATTACGACAAGCATATTCAAAGGTCCAGGTTCCATGGGAAAAATGAGATGCCACCCGACTGGTCAGCAAGACCTTAAACTAGGTGAAAATCAAATTACCTCCTCACATGCATCATGGAGAAGCTTTGCAAAATGAAGGGAAGCGTCACCAGATGAATGACAAGAATTTAACCAAGTTAAAATCAAACCTGAGATGATCTCGTGTGATCTAGCTCTCTATTTCATACAAAGTCGTCAAGGCCTTGCTTTCTACACTGCCAAGATCTCATTATCATCGAGGCAAACTATCCTTGCTACCACAAGCAACCGAGCATTACATAAGCAAAAGGTAACATACAATATATACAATAAAGAACAATCTAGCAAATTTCGTCAACTTCAGAAAGCATATACATTAAAGAGAAATTATCATTGTCAAAATTACATAGCCATTACAGCCTTAGATCCAGTAAAGAAAAACAAAGAAAGAACGACCTAAACACTGGCCCCATCATGCTGCTCCTTGTCAACATCCTTCTCTGCAACATCTATTTCCTCTTCGTCAAGCAGTTCACTGTCCTTCACATATTTGAATAGGTCAAAAAGACCCCAGTTAAGGTCCTTGGCGAAGAACCCAGCCTACCTAACAATCTTGTAAAATCCATTTTCTTGTTCCATAGCCTCTTTCTTGAACACCAACAACTCCTCTTCAAGCTCCTTGCTGGCCTCCCTCTCCTTTGACGCCCTGAGCTTGGACTCCTCCAGCGTGGACTCTGAATCCTTCAATCAGCCTCAAGGTCAGCAACCACCTTGGTAAGCTCATCCTTCTTTGTTGTAGTGTTCTCCACCTTGTCAGCTATTTCATTCTTCTCCCTCAGCAAGTCCTTGCTGAAAATACAATGAATACCTAATCCAATAAACCAATAGGGGGGGTGAATTGGTTTTTGATCCTTTTTGAACTTTTCTTGGAAATCAAAACTCAGCGAAAGAATTAATTTGGATCGTATCTTAAATAAAAAAAACAAATTTAGTAAACAATTTTCTTCTCCAATCAATTAACTCTTGTGTTGAATCAAAGTTTGAGTTGATACACAAAATAATATCTCAAGCAATTAATGAAATGTAAATCAAAACTTAAATGCACACAATTTTATATTGGTTCACCTCCAACCACTGAGGCTACATCTAGTTTACCTTCTAATCCAAACCAGATTAGAGTTCCACTAACAGATTTTAATTCTTTACAAGCAATCAACAAGGTCTCTTTTACCCACCCTAGGCAAAACTCTAAATCTACTCCCTAGATTTATCAAAAGACCTAGAACTAGAGAACCCTTCTCAGTTCTACCCACTAGAAAACCCTTTCTAGTAATGCTTTAAAGAAACCCAACTGTTACATGGAAAAATTCAACACAAATTCCAGAAAACAAAAGAAAAATTACAAAGAACAAAACTTAATGTTCAAGAAGGATATCACCTTATATTCCTTTGCAGCATAAAGGATATACACAAAATTTATAACCTAAGGTGATGAATGATATGCTTTCTTGATTGATCTTGATACAGCTCAATGCATGAATGATCACAAAAATACCTTCTTCTCTTAAGCAAGCATGATGATTCTAACTCTTATGAACAACACTATCAAAATGAATTTTTTAACTCTTTGGAGCACTCAGAGATTATTAAAACTTTGGTATGAATGAAAGCTCTCGAAATCACTCTATGTTTTTCTGAGACAATGCTTGCCTATTTATAAAAAAAAACAGATTTAACAGACTGTAATCGATTATTTCGTTTATGTAATCGATTATTTTAACATGTGTAATCGATTATTCTGTCTAATTAATCGATTAAGTTGTTCATGATATTTCTGGAAATCTTGAACGAACAAAGTAATCGATTATTTGACCATGTAATCGATTACGCCAGAAATACAAGTATGAATCACAAGCATAGGTAATCGATTATAATGTATTTTAATCGATTACGCCAGAAGTATACATAGTACTCTATAGCATATTTAATCGATTACAATTATTTGGTAATTGATTAAACCAGTTCATAGGCTAAACAGATTTATGCAGATGCCTTATGTAATCGATTATATGACTTGTGTAATCGATTACATCAGTAAGAAAACATTTTATGCTAGTTTAGACTTATCAATGTATTTCTAATCAATTGCATATACTAATATGATTCTTATCCTAAGAATGAATGCATGCATGTCTGATTTCTTTAATGACTGCAAAGGATTATTGGATTTTAACCTTAATGAACCAAGCTTAACCAAAAGGAAAAATTACAAATGCCATCATCACATGAGTGGGCATGAAACAAATATCAAAACACCACTTGTCTTCTGATTCTTCTGACACTTGAATCTAACACTTGCAACGCCCAACCATCTTCTCACCATCCAACCTTGTATGCAACAACTTGACAATAGCACCACAAACCTTGGATGACATTAGTGGTTGGATCTAACCGCCTCAGCAAAGGTGAAAGTGGCATTGGGCTCCTTGGGATGATCCACTCTCTAAACAGTCCGAGCAGTGGCCCTCTATTTGGCAACCTTAGCCTCTAAGCATGCCACCTTACTCAGAGCTTCCTGGTTCCATTGTCTATTTTCCTCCAGAATCGCTAGACTTCTTTGGAGGAAGACCTTTGCAGAATCAATTTCATTTTGAACCTAATTGAGCAAATAACATTTTTATCAAAAGAAGACACAAAGCCAATTAGGGTTTTCTGCTCTAGCTTATAACCCATACCCTATAGTGAATCCATATCACGAGAAGTGAAGATGTGATCTAAGGAGACACTGGGGTGAGAAGAGAGGGAAGGCGATGCTAACACCAACACAGCTGAGGGGGGAACTGGTGGAGCTAAAGAAGAAGGAGGCAAAAATTTTGGAGCACTAGCATTCGTCACACTAGCACTCAACAAAGGCATAGCAATGGTGGGCGAAGGATCCCCTATAGGATTGACTAAAGACACCGATGTAGTAACCACAATAGCAGGAAGAAGCAGTCAAAGGAGTAGGAGCAGCAACAATAGTTTGGACGATCGACAGAGCCAAAGACAAACCCTACGAACCAGTAGCAGGGGGGGCACCCAAACCAAAAAATAACCTGGTAGCTTGCCTCAAAGCGCTATGGCTGAAAAGAACCCTAGACTTCTTGCGGCCTGATACCCCAGCGCCATCATCATGCTTTCTCTTAGCTAAAACAGAGGAAGGAACATTGGGGAAACCTCAACAACTTCATCATCAAGGTCAACCCTAGTAGTAGGTTGACCCATTTCTCCAGTAGAAGGGTTGACAATTAAAGGTGGCACAGTCCCACAGCAGGTCCGACTTGCTTCACTAAGGGCCTCTAAGCGAAGTCGCCCATTATACATGCAAAAAAAGGAAAACACAACAAGTGTTAATTCAAGCCATCATCAGACACAAAGGAAGACAAGGCAAACTATTTTATTGTCAAAGGCAGCAAAAGGATCGTCCGCCTAAGGAAGGGACAAGATGGCCGCATATCCAATGAGGTTTGCAGTTGCTTCAAGATAGCCTTGTCAACCCTCTCCACAAGGGTCAATAGATCCTCGTTGAAAGACATAACGGTGGTGTTTGATTGCCAGTAGAACAAGAAGCGAGGTTCCCCATCCTGGTTGAACATCAGTGGCAACCCATCAGCCACGACATCAGTAGCCAGCATCTTGAAGAAATGGTCCTTGAAGTGGCGAAACACGTTCAAGTCAAACTTAAACAGCTTCTTGACACTCTGTTTAAGGATACCCAACCTATCTTGCATATTAACTTCATCCAAAAGAAATACAAAAACACAAACACACTAGGTCGGATGTTGAAGAAGGGGCATAAGACCTTGAAGGCCCTCATTAGAGCCCAACTATTAGGGTGAAGCTGAGAAGGAACTACATTCAAGTGCTTAAGCAGAGCACGTTGAAAATAATTCAAGGGTAGAATTAAACTCAACACCTAAAAGAGGAACCTATACATGAAAAAATGGAGGACAACCTAGTCCCACCCTCAGAAAGTGAAAATCATTACTCTCGTAGGCCTGGACGACCATCTTGCAGGAGTCCGCAGGGTTTGCCAAGCTTAGCTGACATTGCAAAGTAGCAACACTCGCTGCAGAGGCAATGAAGGATCAATATTTCAAAACATCATTGATCCCCTACTCATAGCCAGTAATGGTAAGAGGGGATGATGGCGATCCAACACTGTGGCGACATCGCACACGAGGGAAACCCCTAGCATCCCCGCCACCACTTCTTCTCGCTCCCCCAAAAATAGAAGGAGGAAGAATCGTGGTGATTGACACAGGTTCCCGTCCAAAGAGGCAATAGAAGGTCACACCCTCCTACAGAGGCAAGAAGTACCTACGCCAACACCGCGCAAGTCCACCCTCCTCTCAAAAGAAGAAGACTCGCTATCAAAAGCTCCACGGTGAGTCTCCTCCTCCGAGGAGATGCCGATTGAAAAGACCTCTCTATCTACTAGGGGTTGCTAAAACGAATCCCCAAAGTCACTACTGCCCATACCCATGGTGGATTAAAAAATGAAATACATGATCAAGAGAAAGTTGTCCAATGCAGACACCCCACTCATCTGACATGTCTGACTTTACCTGCAAAACGAAAAACATGTCCTCCCTAGACAACTTAACAACAACAGCATCCCGGACAACACTTGTCTAGGCTAGGGGATTGACAAGTATGACAAACCTGTAACTCTCACAACTGTCGAGGTTATCACCATCGACATTGGACCATATTTGTCCATGCTTGGGGGCTTGACAAACTCGCGACCCTCCTACTTGTCAACGCTACTACCCTTGACACTGGACCATCTCTTTCGCTTGTAGGCTGGCTCAGAGCTTGTGAGCTTATGTACTGTTCAGGTTCCATAAAATACACGTGGCAAGTGAAGTGGTGTTCCAGTAGCACGTCAACCCTCCATGTTAGCCTTGGCACAGGAGCACGGATACCTCACCATTAGTAGTCAAGAAACTGAGTCGAACATGTTATCTCTATTATCTCATTATTTGAATATTAACCATAATGTTACAACCTCTTTATCAAGTGGGCACGTATTCAACTATCTATAAGATACACATTATCTATAAGATATAATTATCTATAAGATATAATTATCTACAAGCTAGTAATTATCTGTAAAGATTGTTACACCATTGTAACAACCCCTACAAATAAAGACTCGCAGCTCCTACTCCACTCTATGAGTACCAGGTTCTATTCACCTTTTTCATCTCTCATTCTGACCTAACTCATATACTTACTTGAGTGTTGAAGTCCTTTGTTACAATCCATGCTCCAAGAGATAAATTTTGATTGAGAATAATAACACTTATGACCAAATTATATGTCATCATCTTAATCAAAATATGAAGTTATACAAACTAAATAAGCTATAACCACTAGTACAAAATGAACTTTTAAAACTGGACATTTACATAGGTTATCAATAGTATTTAAGATACTGATATTTTCATAGTACAACCGATTTAGAAAATCAGTTTCAATTTTTTTTACTACATTTTGATTTCTAGTTCCATTATAATTTTTCTAATTTTCAAACTCTTGTTCACATATTCCTAGATTCCTAAGGAAAGAATTCACCAAAAATATGCCTAAGGAAAGGATAATTAAACTGATATATACACACCCTTGATGATATCGATCATCCTCTTATATAATTATGACTTTAGTCACAATAGACAAATCAAACCTAACTTAATTCTTGCATACCATTTTCTTTTGAGATAGAAAGAATTTTTCTGGATTTTTTATTTAATTTATTTTGGTGAACATCAATTATGAAAAATAATCTCTCCTTTGAACTCCATTAAATGTGGTTAATTAGGTTTTCGATAGAGATTGATTTTTGATAAAATCAGTGGATACTTCGTATCAATAATATAGTAATTAACAAAATAAAAATATCTCCTTTATTTCTTTTAGGTGTCTCGTTGGTGTGATTTTGATCACATTTGGGTAAATTACTTAATTAAGTGTTTATGCAATAAAGTTCTTTAACACATTAGTTTTTGTAATAATTTTGACCATAAAATTTGTTCAAATAAGTTAAAAAAACTTATTTTGATAAAATTTTAAAAAAAGTAATTTTTTTAAAAAACTTATATAATTTATAAATTATTTTCATATTTAAATAAACACTTTACATATAAGAATTTTTTCTATAAAAAATGGTGTAGATTGGTTTATAACCATTCCTAGTAAATATGTTGTTAGTGATTCAATTTTATATATCTATTAAGAAATTTTAATTAGTTAAATAGATTTTACTATCAAGATTAATTCATAACTTTTTGCCGTGATTGAAAATAAAAATATCTTTATAAGGTCTAATTTAAATGGCCATATTTAAAATTAAAAAAAAAAAAAAAAACACGCCCCCATTGCATTTATATTGGAGCAAATTTATCTCAAACCCTCCATTATTCAAGGAAAGTATTAGAAAACGGACTTGAGGACTTCAACACCAATTAACAAACGCAAGAACCAGAAATTTGGTACATCTAGGTGCAACATTATTTTCTTTTCACAAAATTCATGCCCCCGACATCACTTTTTTGCTTTAGGGGAACTGCAGATGTAGGAGTTAAAACCACAACTTTAGAAGTGTGCTCATGATTTGAGGAGATATGTTTCTGTTCATAAGCTTAATCATCGGTCATGTACATGCTTTGCAACATTTGTCAACATTTTAGGCTATTTTCACGAGCTTCCTGAGGCTGCTACTACCAAACTAAAACTATACTCAAGAGTTCCACACAAGAATCTGTAGCCACTAATTTGGGAAGGAAAACAACCTTGAAAACTACTCAATTGCACGTGACATGAGTGCCAAGAGTTAACATCATGCATGCCTCTCCCTCATCCTTTAATTTTGGTACCTCTCAATCTACAGTTACTGGACCTTTCTTTCCATGAATTCTGGGACTTCCATGCAAATTTTAGGATTCAATAGCCACCACGGGAAACAGAGTTTCTTAGAGTCAAAGTTTCATTATTTTTAATCAATAACTAAAATGGTTAAATAAAATTTTGGTCCCATCTATTTTATTAATTCGTAATTTCATCCTCATCTTAACATAGACATTTGGTCCTCTTAATTTAGTTTATTTCTCAATTTTGTCTAAGTTTTATTTCTTTTATTTCATTCTATTAGAATCTCAGACCTAATATATTCATTTAAGATATCAATAATAGAAAATTTAATTAATTTAAATGTAAGAAATAAATATATGCAAAATTACAAAAAATTTTAAAATAAAGGATTCAAATGTTTGTATTTTTAAATAGAAGAACCCAAATTACAATTGGAATAAAATAAGAAGACCAAAATTATATTTAAGCCCAATTAAAATGCTAAGCTGTATAGTATTAAGAAGACTAGAATCATGAACACTCCATAACATGCTTATAAAAAAAAAATTTTGTCCAAGGTCAAAAACCACAGGAATCCCTTAACCCAATGAGTCAAAAATTAATCTCACTAGTGGTATATGACTATCGTTGACCCAAAAAAAATTTACACAAGAAAAAAATCAGACATAGATTCTCATATTAAATAGATCATTTATCTATATGTGAATATAACAAAATCTTACATTATTATGTAAACCTTACAAAAATATAACATAAAATTAACACAAACATATAAATTTTAAATTAAATCAAATAATTGTTGTTTTGAAAATGAACTTAAGTAGAAATGATAAATTTTTATAATTTATCTAATTATTGTGATTTAGAAAAATAAAGATAATAAAGGTTATAACCGTTGAAAAATTATATTACCTAATGCTAGTTCATATTTAATAATATTCAGCATATAAAATCCAGTTCATCAGGATTATGGAAAGATTTTATAAAATATATGCCATAGATACATGTCTAAAACAAGTATCACATACTATGTGTGATATCTGTGCTTTCTTAACTAAATAACATCATTAATTGGTATTCATTCTTATGTTGAACAGAAGTCAAGCTATTTTTAGTGCAGTTTTTTTTCTTGTTCCTAAACATCAAACCTAGCTTCGAAATGGTCTGTAGTGTGTATTTGCTTTCATAAATGGGAGGGTGAGAATGTTTATAAAATTATAATGAAGGCAAATTGAGACCATATTCCATGTGCCACGCCTAGTTTTTTGAAGTATTTTATTACGAAGGTTGGGTTATGGAAAATTTATATGATAAAGAAATAGATAAAATTAGTATTTTGGTCCTCTAATTTTTTGTTTTAATTTAGCTTTCTTATTTTTTTAATACCGTCTCTTCTTTTTTATTTCAATTTAGCTTTTTTTCGGTGATTTTTTAATGTCACTAAATCTAATAACTTGACAAAAAAATTCAAATTAAAACCAAAAAAGAAAAAGAAGTAAAGGATCAAAATATAAAAAATAGAGAATAAATCAAGATTAAAAAAAGCTAGAAAATCAAATATTATATTAATTTTACCAAAAAAGAAAAAGAAAGGAAAGATAACTCTCTGCAAGAGCCAAGTGCAAATTAAAGTCTTCGATGGCTAGCAGAGATTTTCAGCTTTTTAACGAATTTTCTTTCGGCTCAAGTCGATTGTGAAAGATGATTTCAAGACACTACTCACACGGGACCAGTACTGTGATTGAGACCATCTTGCAACATGCTGAACAAATAAGACCTTTCATGAAAGTTCAACCTTTGTATTTTATGCCATCTCTTTTTTTTCCTCATGGAATTTCTATTCTTTTATCCTAAAAAAGCAATTTTTCGGCATTATTCCCTTTTCGTAATTCGTTTGAAACTTCACATCATAACCATTACTTCGATTTATGTTGTACCACACCTTAGACTTTATATATGTACATTCGCACGGATACGGACATGGTATCGATACATGAAATGGATATGTCATAAGATGCCACATTGAGAAAAAGATATATAAGTAGATCTATATATACAGTTAAATTATCGAAAAATCCCATGGAAAATTAAAGGAACAAGATAAGTATAAAGGCAATTAGTACAACCACTTGCACATCACAATTCACAACAGTACTGTGCTTCTTGGGTGGGGAGCCAATTATTAAAATCGTATGTAAGCTCTAGGGCATTCTTTCCGCACTTTAGATTGCCCAAGGGAAGTTCACCACCTCTTATGGAGTGGAACGTAATTTTGTAGTTGTAGTGTTTGTTTGTTTAGGCTTTGCAACAATATCTTCTATACAGTGCAAAATAGTAAAATGACATGTGGCCTTTATTGTGGGGTCATTGTACATATGGACACCCTCACGTCAGCATTGCCGCATTTAATAGTGTTTATTCATCCTCCAAGTGTCAATCCGGACACACGTGTCCGGATTCCTCGTCAACCCTGCTACAGGAGCGCGAACACGGACCTGCTACAAGAATATTAATATCTACTGCTCATATCTTATATTAACAGCATATCAACTATGTCTGGATATTCAAATAGGTGTAACCACCTTATCTTATCATATCTTCACAAGTTATCTACAAGTTGTTACTTATCTACAAGTAACAATATATCAATAAGGTACACATTATCTTATATTTAAATTAGATAACTGCCTGCTACTATCTATTATTATCTTATCTACAAATTATTGACAAACAGAGGCCCAAAGCCCATACTCCACACTATAAATACAACCTTAGAGGTTCTCTCTAACTCACTCAATATTCACTTCATTCACACTCAATTCTCACTCCATACACAAGACTTGAATGCATTACTCAAGTTACTTATTCTCTAGATCTTATATTGAGTTCTCACACTCAATTCTTCTCATATAATTGATGTACTTACTTGAGCGTAAGAGTGTTTTTCCTTTGTTTTGCAGGTTCCTCCTCTAAACAAAGCCTACTCAATATCTGAGGTGCAGAATTTGGAGTCCACATTGGCCACGCTATCCTCACACATGGAATTTCCAGATTTTGGTAAGAACATTTGGCGCCCATCGTGGGGCCCAAGTAAAACTTACCATGTGGCCTCTCATTCTAATCACTCGACGGTACGCGTTCATGGCCAGCACATGTTCCAGCGTTAGACGTGACACCCCTGTCGATGCATCTAACCCTCCGTAGACTACATGACAAATGCCGACACCATTTAGCATCTCCAGAATTGCATGGCGGAGATGGAATGCAGGTACTAGGAAGAAATCGAAAGGCTGAAAGCTAAACACGATCAGCATGTAGCCAGAGCAAGACATCCCGAGGGAGATGAATGCTCCCCTATCACCCGAGAAGAACAGACGCAAGGTGAATTACATCCTCAACAACATGTCAACCCTCCGCCCATTCATAGTTCAACACAAGGCTACCGAATGGAGAGGGATAACACGCAGCGCAATCCTCTTGTCGATCGCATTAGGGAAGTCGACATCCAGTTCAGCTAGAAACCTCTGCACTTAGAGAGGTATGACGACACCACCTATCCAGACAAACACCTTGATGCCTTCCTCTCACATGCAAATCTCTACACCAACAATGACGTCATATTATGCCGCATGTTCCCTACTTCTTTGAAGGGGGCAGCGTTAGCATGGTATGGTGGCCTACCTGAGCGGTCCATCGACAGTTTCGACACCTTTGCTGACATCCGCTGCACTAGCGGCATTGCACCAAGCAGATAATGAACCCCTCCGCAGGCTCATGGAACGATTTGGACAAATTACTGTCCAAATCAAAAACCTTAACCTGGAGGTAGCACTGCATTCCATGATGCTGGCCCTTCGACCTGGCAAATTCGTAGACAGTTTATGCAAAAAACCTCCTTCTAGCATGGACGAAATACGCGAAAGAGCTAAAGGTTACATACAGATGGAAGAAATGTCAAAATTCCGAAATGAAGTCTGACAAGTTGGACAGAAGCCCGAAAAACATGAAGCATCCATCAAAGTCGACCCCAGAGGGTCGACAAGAAACGAAGGTCGTACAAACTGCAGCTTCTCCCAAAAGGACCTAGGTTCGACAGATACACTCCCTTGACGGTCAATCAAGCCATAATCATGGAAGAAGCCTTTAACACTAAGGTATAGGTGACATTGTCTGCTCCTACAAAACAAGGAGGAAACCCTAACAGGTATTGTCGCCACCATCGAGGTAGCGGCCATAACACTGAAGATTGTGTGGCATTGAAGGATAAGATAGAAGAGCTTATCCAAGCGGGGCACTTGTCACGGTTTGTAAAAAGACCTGATAATCCCCCAACAGCAAATAGGCAAGAGGGACGACAAGGGGATCGATTCCAAAATAGAGACAATGACAGACGAGGAGATGGTATAGAAGACAAAGGGAGGCAAAGACAACCGCAGCCTAGACGCGAGCATCAACCCCCTCGCCAACAAGACGAGGAGCCCGCTCAACATATTCGTGGTGTGATTCATACCATAGTAGGCAGCTTCTCATATGGAGGATCATCCAGTCAATCTCGAAAGAGACATTTACATTATATTCGAGATATTAACATAAACTGTGTCAATACTCTCCCAATGCGGAGTTTACCTCTCATTACATTCATTGACGCCGACTTTGAGGGAATTAACCCTATCAACCAGGATGACCCTATGGTCGTTTCCCTCATAATCGCCAATTTTAAAGTGACATAGGTGCTCATCGATCAGGGCAGCTTTGTTGATGTCTTATACCTAAAGACCTTTCAGAAACGGAAGATTTCATCAAAAACTATACACCTCACTCGGAACCCCTCCTGGGCTTTGCAGGAGAAAAAGTGGAAACTCTGGGGTATGTTGACCTAATGACCACTTTCGGTCAAGGTTCACTGTCCAGGAGCTTTATAGTCAGATATAATATTGTAGATGCCGACACATCATACCTTGTTCTGATCAGCAGAAAAACCCTCAACGAGTTGGGTGCTATTGTCTCTACGCCTCACTTAAAGATGAAATTCCCAACCATGACAGGGGAGATTGTCATTGTGAAAGCATACCAAAAGCAGGCTAGACAGTGTTACATCAAAAGCCTGAAAGTGGTGCCATATCCTCCTAACAGGAGGTCAGACAGACATGGTACCACTTCGGGGGGTACTACCCAGGTCATGAACATAGACAGAGAGTATATCCCTTGTACGCTGACAGTATACCATACGGCTCATCATGATGATACCATCGACGTGGATCCACGTGATGATAATATCGACAAGGGACCAAAACCGATCGAAGAACTAGTTAAGCTGCAACTCGAGCCGAAACCCGGACAGTGCACGCAGCTTAGCAAAGAGCTCACTAGCCATGAGTACAGACATCTAGCTGACGTACTCCATAAGAACGCATCTTTGTTCACTTGGCAACCATCTGATATGCTAGGTATTGACCCTAATGTCATATGCCACAAGCTGGCTATATGTCCACAGGCCAAACCAATAGCACAGAAGAAGCGGAACATGGGAGAAGAAAGGCGAAAGGCAGTAAAAGAAAAAGTAGACAAACTGCTTAAAGCCAACTTTATTAGAGAAGTCAGGTATTCTACCTGGCTTGCCAACATTGTCATGGTCAAAAAAGCCAGTGGCAAGTGGCGCATGTGCACAGATTTCACAGACCTCAATAAGGCATGCCCTAAGGACGCGTATCCACTACCCAGCATTGACAGACTGGTCGATGGGGCGTCCGGATTTCATATCTTAACCTTCCTGGACGCATATTCTGGTTACAATCAGATTAGAATGCACGCCCCAGATGAAGAAAAGACGGCCTTTCATCACTGAAGATGCCAACTACTATTACAGGGTCATGCCCTTTGGTCTCATAAACACAGGGGCTACGTACCAGCGACTGATGGACCGCATCTTTAGAAAGCAGATTGGACGTAACGTCGGGTCTATGTAGACGACATGGTCGTCAAGTCCCAGAGTGTAGCCCAACATGTAGTAGATCTGGAAGAGGTATTCGAAGAGGTTGGAAAGTATGACATGTGTCTCAATCCCGAGAAGTGCACATTCGGGGTCGGCATTGAAGCTAACCCAGACAAATGCTCAGCCATATTACAGATGCATAGCCTGACTAATGTTAAAGAAGTTCATAAGCTGAACGGAAGACTAGCCGCATTATCCAGATTCCTTCTGAAACTCGCTGAGAAAGCAAAGCCCTTCTACAAGCTGCTTACCAAGACAACACCATTCCTTTGGGATGACACCTGTGAGCAAGATTTCGAGGTATTCAAGAAGAAAATTGATGCACCACCTGTCTTGAGTCGACCTCGACAAGGGACACCATTGCTCTTATACCTCTCAGTGGCAGACGAAGCTGTCAGCTTAGCACTTGTCCAGGAAGAAGGGAAGCATCAGCTCCCTATCTACTTCACTAGCCGCATGTCACATGATGCCGAGAAACACTATCAGATGATAAAAAAGATAGCTTTGGCACTAATCACCTCTGCCAGATGCCTTCGGCCTTATTTCCAAAGTCACCAAGACTAACTATCCCATCAAACAGGTACTGAGGAAACCAGATTTGGCAGGCAGGATGGTGGCATGGTTAGTTGAACTGTCAGAATTTGAACTTCGATATGAACCACGTGGTCCCATGAAGGCACGGTTCATGGTAGACTTCTTGGCAAAATATGCTGGAAAAGACAAATCCACCCCAGACTAATGAAACCTTTATGTAGATGGAGCATTTAACGTACATGGAAGCAGAGCAGGCATCATACTGGAAGGACTCAACAACATCTTGCTGGAACAAGCTCTTAAGCTTAACTTCAAGGCCTCCAACAACCAGGCCGAGTATGAGGCACTCATGGCAGGACTCAAACTTGCAAAAGAAGTCGGGGCTCAATGTTTGAGATGCTACTCCGACTCACAGCTCGTCCAAGGACAAATAGCAGACAAGTATCAAACCAAGGAAGCCATACTCCTCCAATATTACCATCTGGCCAAAACACTCATCGACAATTTCGAGTGTTTTGAGATGTACCATATACCACGAGAGAGTAACACCAGGGCTGACTTGCTATCCAAGCTGGCCAGTACCAAAAAGACCAGGCACCTCAAAACAATTATCCAAGAAACACTCCAGAAACCCACCATTGACACCCCAGCGATAATGGCTATTGAATTGGAGGAACCTACTTGGATGACCCCCTACAGAGATTTCCTCATAAAGGGAACACTCCCAGCAGATGAAAATGAGGCCCGACATCTAAAGCGGAAAGCCAGCTATTATGTCATCATTGACGGTGAGTTATTCAAAAGAGGGCTGACAGCGCCTCTACTCAAGTGCTTGGACAGCTCACAGGCATACTACGTTCTGAGAGAACTTCATGAAGGAATATGTAGACTCCATACAGGAGGACGATCCTTAGCCACCAAGGTAGTACGAGCAGGATACTACTGGCCAACGCTCAGGACTGACGCTTTTCAGTTCACACGAAAATGCAAAAGGTGTCAGGAATTTGCGGACGTCCCACGAATTCCCCCTGACAACCTTCATACCATCTCCTCTCCTTGGCCCTTCGCTATGTGGGGCATGGACATCTTGGGACCATTCCCTAGAGCTCCAGGGATGGTTAAGTTCTTACTGGTGGCAATTGACTACTTCACCAAGTGGATCGAGGCAAAGCCATTATGAGAGATTACAGCCAGTGAAGTTGAAACCTTCACCTGGAAACATCTCATATGCAGATACGGTCTACCCTATGCTATCGTTACTAACAATGGTACACAATTCAAGGAACAGACCTACGAGGACTTCCTCACACGACTAGGTATCAAACACCTGGTCACCTCTATTGAACAGCCCCAGACCAACGGTCAGGTGGAAGCAGCAAACAGAGTCATTCTCCGAGCCCTTTGCACTAGACTTGACAAGTCCAAAGGCCTCTGGAGGGAGGAACTACCCAGCATACTCTGGGAATATCATTGTACACCTCAAAGCACTACAAAGGAAACTCCTTTTCGCCTGACATATGGCACTGATGCCATGATCCTCGTCGAGCTAGGGGAACCTTCAACCAGAAGGATGCTTTTTCAGGAACAGTGCAATGAGGACAACATGAGGGTTGAGCTGGAAACTAGTGAAGAACTTCGAGACATAGCTAGAATCAAGGAAGAGGCGGCTAAGCTCCGCATGATAAGAAGATATAACTCCAATGTTCAACCTTAAACTTTTCAGCCAGGCGATCTAGTCTGGCACGTCCAGGGTGAAGCCAGAAAGAATCCTCGTGCAGGCAAGCTTGCACCAACCTGGGAAGACCCGTTCAGAGTTGTCACCAACCTGGACAACGATGCCTACAAACTACAGGAACTCAATGGTAAAGACATTCCAAGAACTTGGAATGCTACCCACCTGAAGTTCTACTTCAGCTAGGAAGCTCAAGGCTGGATGGTGTACTCTTTTTTCCTATTCAAGTCATTTTTTTCCACTGGGTTTTTCACTTGAAAGATTTTAACGAGGCTCATCCGAGGAATAAACAGAGGGAAGTGTACATTAAATGCCATATTAAAAAAACATATACCTCTTATCCTTTATGCATACTTACATCAATATTTCAGAATTTTGACTAAATTAAGGAATTATTGCCTGATTATTCTCCCAGGTCCAGCTTCAAAGAAAACCCAGGACCATGTCCTGGTACTTGTCAAAGTCCGTCCTTGGTAGAAGGTTCATAATTCCATCTAATTGGTTGACCTTATGAAGCCCAAGATCCGTCTTGGCATGAAGACCCAAGGTCCATCCTTGGAAGAAGGTTCATAATTCCATTTAATTGGTTGACCTTATAAAGCCCAAGATCCGTCTTGGCACAAAGATCCAAGGTCCGTCCTTGGAAGAAGGTTCATAATTTCATCTAATTGGTTGACCTTAAGAAGCCCAAGATCTGTCTTGGCACGAAGACCCAAGGTCCATCCTTGGAAGAAGGTTCATAATTCCATCTAACTGGTTGACCTTATAAAGCCCAAGATCCGTCTTGGCATGAAGACCCAAGGTCCGTCCTTGGTAGAAGGTTCATAATTCCATCTAATTGGTTGACCTTATTAAGCCCAAGATCCGTCTTGGCGCAAAGACCCAAGGTCCGTCCTTGGAAGAAGGTTTATAATTCCATCTAATTGGTTGACCTTATTAAGCCCAAGATCCGTCTTGGCAACCTAAGAATCCTTTCTTGGCCATTTACAGGTCCATAAACCAAAACTATGGTAAACCGTCAAGGTTCGTAAATCCTAAAGTTTTGGTCAACCTCCTAAAAATCCAGGGTGGATGCACCACTGGTACGCTCTCAGCAGCTCCTAAACCCAAGATCATGTCTTGGTAAATCTTAACAAAACCCAGCAAGGAAACTCCACTGGTATCAGCTTTGACAAACATGAGGTACAACTGTGTCTACTCTCGACATATGTTATCATTGTCATATTTTTTCCTTGCAGAAATACAAGTTCTCAGGAACATAACACCCAAGATACATACTTGGCACACAAAGATCAAGGTCTGTCCTTGGTCTCCTAAAACCCGAGAAAACTCTCTTGGTACTATTACAGACTATGGAACCTCGACATGGTCAAACCATAGTAATCATCAGATTTTGGCAAGGTCCATCCTTGACTAGCATAGTTATCAACAATCCTGGATAACTTACAGCTTTCAAAGCTTAAGGACCATTCGTGGTCAACCTCGTATACACCCCATTATCCATTATAGAAACATGAGGTATTTAAAGCTTTACTCTGATGATTTCAGTGCTCACAAATTCTATTCGTGCTGGAATACGAGCCACACATAAAAACCAAGGAAGTATCTTTGGTATATCAAAGTCCAAGGGCCCCTTGGCATGCTAAATCCAAGAAACATTCTTGGTACTAACTCCTATGGAATCCTAGCACCATAGGATCATCTATTTTGCAGGAATAATTGCTTGAGGTCTGCCCTCTACAGTTCAAACCCAAGAAAACTCTTGGTACTCTCGTTCGGTGGCAACCTCGACAAAAGAGTCCACCCTTGACATTGTAAACCCAAGAGGTACTCTTGGTATTTCACTCATGCAGAATATTGACAAGTTAGGCTAGAAACTTAGCCATTTGCAAGAGTTCAACATGGATGTCCATGGTCAACCCTCGACATTTCTAAGCCTAAGATACACTCTTAGCACACATCAGCAACGGGAACCTCGACAGGCAAGGCTAAAGACTTAGCCATTTTTGCGAAAGCAGGAACCCGGCATTACATCATTGCAACTATTGTTCATGACATGCAAAACCCAAGAGGCTTTCTTCAAAGTCTTAAGTTGGTTTGATCGTAATTCAAGTGACTTATTAAAAAAAGTATCACGCAACGTAAAGAAGATTGATGAAGATGAAGAAACAAGAAATACTTTCATTAAAGTAGTAAAAACTTTACATGGCCATCCAACGGCCAAAAGTACAAAGGAAACAAAAAGACAAAGGAAGCATAAAGCAGCCTATACATCAGCTGCATCACTAGCAGACTCTTTAGCATAACCAAGCTCCTCTTCGTCAACCAAGGCACCATTTTTCACATCCTTGAGAGGATCAAACTGACCCAAGTCAAGGTCCTTGACAAAGAGACCAGCTTGGCGCACTGCCTTGGAGAAGCCTTTCTCATGCTACTCCACTGCTTCCCGTTTGTACACCTTCAGCTCCTCGTCAAGCTCCTTGTCGACCGCCATTTCAACATTAAGCTCTGCGTTAGCTTCCTTCAGCCTTTCGTCTAGACTCGCCACCTTCTCAGCAAGCTCCATCTCGCTAGCAAGTCCATCCTCGGGCTTCGCCTCCAACTCAGCCACCTTCTTCGCCAACTCCTCCTTCTCAGCCAAAGCCCTATCAGCCTTGGCAGCAGTTGCTTTGCCAAGAGCCACCAGCTCATCACCATCAAGCCTAGTCCACAACAGCTTGGACAAAGCCTCACCAGTCTTGACAAACAGCTAACGGTTACACCGGACAACTTCAGCAAACGCCACCACTGCGCCGTTCAACCGGTTGCGCTCTAATCGCCAAGCACCACGAATAGCACCCTTCAGCTTGTGGTACTCCTACTCCAGAGAGGCCGCCTTGCTCATGGCCTCTTGATACACTTGCCTTAGCTCCTTTATAATGGCATGTCCTCTTTGCAGGAAAATCTCAGCAGCGTTCAACGAGCGTTGGGGATCGGCCGACCTTATCAGATTACTGTCAAAAGGAGTTGACAGTACTCGATCGAGTCTATGTTCAACACTCCACAACGAGTCAACCTCCCTGGGAGCACTTAGAAACTCCAAAGGAGTGATAGGATGAGCAGCAAGCGGTGGCATTACAGACGGAGGAGGCAGAGGAGGAGAGGGAGTGGCAACAATAGGAGAGGCAGGACGAGAGGTGGGCGGAGTCAGACCGGTAGCCATAGGAGGCACAGTAGCAACAGCAGCAGTTGGAGGTGGAACCACGAGGGTTGGAGAAGCAGTGGCAGCAGGTGAAGGAGCCTGGACAGGAGGAGGAGAAGTTGGCAGTAGCTCGACAGCTTCCTTCAATGTACGCAGGCCATGAGGAGCATGGGTGGCCCGAGACTTCTTACGGCCAGACGTCCCGGCACCCTCATCTCCCTTTCTCTTTGCCAACTCAGAAGGGGAGAGGATGGGGAGTGCAATGGCTACCTTAGAAGGGCCAACCCGGACAGTAGGTCGACCCTCTTCTTCAGCTGGGGGGGAACGGGTTGTGGCACGGCATCAGCACCTGCATTACGTACCAATGGCCTCCATTGGAAGTTGCCCATGATACCTGTGAAAATGCAAAAACACGAAAATGTCAGAGTTCACACATTACAAAAGTAGAGAAGTTATAAGGAAGGAAGATTACCGTCCAGTGTGGTAGAGGGGTCATTGGCTGAAGGCAGCGACAAAATAGCCCATGCATCCAATGAGGCCGGCAACAGCTCCAAGGTTGCCTTATCAGACCTCTCCACAAGGGTTAGCATGTCCTCATCAAAGGACCTGAACCTAGTAGGGTCAGCCTGCCAGTAGAAAGGAAAGTGGGCTTCCTCATCCCTGTTGTGCATCCATGGCAACCCATCAGCCACGACACCACTTTCGTGAACCTTGAAGAATCGGTCCTTGAAGCCGCGGAAGACGTTGGTGTCTACCTCGAACAGCTTTTTCGAGACACTGTGCAAGGGGACCCAAGGGAACTTCCCGGACAGCTTGGTCTGAAAGAAAAAGCAGAAGTGAGGAACAATGGCACGAATGTGCAGATGAGAGCACAAAATCTCAAAGGCCCGCACCATTGCCCAACTGTTAGGATGAAGTTGAGAGGAGGCCACATTCAAGTACTCTAGTAGTGCACATTGAAAGGGAGAGAAGGGAAGGACAAGACCCAACACCTCAAAGAGGCATCGGTACATGAAAAAGAAGGGCAAAGCGCCCGGCGTTGCCCTTAAGCAGGGAAAATCATCCTCCCCGCAAGGCTCGACGATGACCTTGTCGGCATTCGAAGGAGTGGTCATTTGCAACGTCGAGCGAAGCACATTTATAGAAGCAATGGAAGCTATGGAGGAATGGTATTTAAACACGTCCTCCCTTAGCCACTCATAGCCACACATGACTGAACCAGTCGGCGGCGACCCAGCACCAGGGCTGGGACGCACGCGCGAGGAGGCTCTAATGCCTCCAGGGCTACTCTGTCTTATCGTCCTCAAGGCAGAAGTGGGGATGATGGTGAGCGAAAAAGGTTCATCCACCCTTGCCTGCTGACGAGGATGAGAAGTTCCCTCACCAGCTCAACGAGAACTCGCCCTCCTCTCAGAGGAAGAAGATGATCCGTCTGAAACTCCTCCATGGGTGTTTTCCTCCGAAAAATCACCCACAGAGATGACTCGCACATAATGTGTGCTCTACTAAGCCACTAGAGTCACTACCACCCATGCCTAAGGCAGAATCAGTAGCGGGTGAGGCAGACATTTTTGTTACCTTGAGAAGAAAATGAAAGCAAGAAGTGTGAAGAAGAAGACTCAGAAAAAGCAGAAACACAAGAATGGTGGTGAAAATCACAGAAATCCCCTCTATTTAAAGACACAGTGAACGTCGATGGTTATTGGTGGGATTTTGAAATGTCCCCTAGAAGCTCGTGTCACGATTGATCGCATTTACCCACTACTGCACGATCTCCAAAACGCATCCACTCTTCGGGTGACACATGTGCACGGGTAATGGTGCGTGGGCAGCACATGACTGATAGCATTAATGAAGACATAATGCATGTTTTGCCATGCTCAAACCTATCATTATCCTCGACGCTACACTTACCTGCCAAGATCAGTCTTATTTACTAAAAGACAAAATAGTCCGCCTCGGACAGCTCAGCATTTACAACCCGGACTACCTTGTCCAGGTTTAGCAATCAACACAATCTAAGCTATCACTCCTATAAAGCCCAAGAGCTTCTCTTGGCATAAACCCAAGGTCCACCCTTGGTACTTTGCCAAATCCAAGGTCTGCCCTTGGTCCGAGGTTCGTCCTTTGTAACTTGTAGGTGGGTAAATCCGAACTACGTTCAAACCATCCTGGTTCGTAAGTCTAAATTTTTGGTCGACCTCAACAAAGCTATTGACCTCGACACGTGACATCATTCATCCACCCTCGGGGGCTGATAGCACTTGTTATATTACTATGATACTGAACATTCTGCATCGACACTCTTTCTTCCTCTTTCGCCCATAAATTGGCTCAGAGGCTGGGGGGCTTATGTACAGTCCAAAATAGTAAAATGACATGTGGCCTTTATTGTGGGGCCACTGTACATGTGGACACCTTCCACGTCAGCGCTGCCGCATTTCATAGTGCTTATTCATCCTCCAAGTATCAACCTAGACACACGTTCTGGATTCCTCGTCAACCCTGCTATAGGAGCGCGGACACGGACCTGCTACAGGAATATTAATATCTACTACTCATATCTTATATTAACAGTATATCAACTATTCCTGGATATTCAAATAAGTGTAACCACCTTATCTTATCATATCTTCGCAAGTTATCTACAAGTTGTTACTTATCTACAAGTAATAATATATCAATAAGGTACACATTATCTTATATTTAAATTAGATAACTGCATGCTATTATCTGTTATTATCTTATCTATAGATTACTAACAAACAGAGGCCCAAAGCCCACACTCCACACTATAGATACAACCTTACAAGTTCTCTCTAACTCACTCAATATTCACTTCATTCACACTCAATTCTCACTCCATACACAAGACTTGAATGCATTACTCAAGTTACTCATTCTCTAGATCTTATATTGAGTTCTCACACTCAATTCTTCTCATATAATTGATGTACTTACTTGAGCGTCGGAGTTTGGCCTCACTAGAAGCATAAGTTGAACTATTAGAACTCTAGGTAAAACTCGAGGACGAAGTAGACATAGGCTCATATCTGAACCCCTCTATTCACACACCTGACCCTTCGAAGTCACCAGAGCTGCCAACCTCAGAACTCGAATGCATAACAAAGAAAAGCGTATTTGAACAAGAGTACTCGGTGTAGAGCAAGAATAATAATTAGAAGCAAAGTGACAAATGAAACAAAACTCCCTTTTGTGTAAGGGGCACATAACGGTTCAAAAGGCCCAAAACCCTCTCACTCTCACGTCCATGGAATACCTAGCGACACGTTGCTTCATGCGTGATAATGACTACTTTTAATGACAAAATCCCAAAAGACTTAGGCACGAGATCCAAGGAAAAACATTTCGAATCTCCTAGAACATTCATTAAAGCCCTTATTTTTCACCACATTCCAAGACGATTGGGGGGCTTGTATACTAGATAGGTATTCAGCCTAAGCCGAATACCCATTATACCCCAGCATAACCTTTGGAACACTGAAACATATCCGATAGTGGTGCCCGACACTCGATCCTGTCGAATGCTCGAAGACTACAGCTCCACTATCTCGTAAGGTTTACTCCTGAGAAGTATCAGGTATTTGGCCCGTGGCTAAAAACCATATATTGTCCATAAGTAACCGGTATATGGCCTACTCAAGTACCAGGAGCCATCCATAATAGCAGACACTCAATCTAGCCTAATATCTAATACCCTCATATAGTATCAAATACTCATCCTAGCCAAGTATCGGACACCATCCAAAATATCAAGTACATGGTCTACTCTAGTACCTAATACCCTCATATAGTATAAGTACTCGACATAGTCAAGTACCAAACACCATCTATAGTATCAAGTACTCGGCTTATCCTCGTACTTGATACCCTTTGCGGCATTAGGTACTCGGCCTAGCAAAATACCTGATACCCGTACTAGGTACTTGGTCTGATCGAATACCAAATAGGCCTCATCCAACCTTTGCCGACCTATTTTAAGAAAGATTACCTAAATTATTTGATAAAGAATCATTAAGGATGAGATCAGTTCCTTAATGATAATTACAGGGACATTACCTAAAGAAGCAACCTTAGGAGAAGGCCCATAGGTCCAAGGCCCACTAAGGTATGTATAAATAGCTACATGAGTATTGAGGTAAGATACTGTTGTTTTCATACATACTTTGCTTTGTCCTCAATTTTTTATTTTTTCTGTACTTTGCTTCTCTCTTGTTTTTCTTTTTTTTTTCCAGATTTTACAAGAGAGAATGAGGATAATACTTTCAACCTTTTGTTCACGTGATAGCTTGTTGGTATTCATTATTTTGTTCCCTTTGAGTGGTGCATTGCCACTCCAAACTTAAAACTTTTTCCAATTTCTAGACCTATGCTCTCCTATCCTTTAAGTTAAGGGGTAGTAGCGAATATATAAACATATAAATTGAAATTAACAAAAACTAAAATGGAGGGGTAGAGAAGGCTTCACTTAGGGTTAAAGAGCCTTCAACATCTCTTATCCATTATAGCCTCGCCACCTCCCTGGACAACAAGTACATGGTCCTCCAAATGAGTTGGCCGTTAATAAGGTTGTACATGATGAGCAAAACTCAAAAATGCAAGTTAGTGTTATGCTACTGAGTGATGAATTTTTTTTTAACTCTAAACCTAAAATTAAAACCTATACTAAGAATTAAAATGCAATAAATTTAAATATAAACTATCTCAAGAATTTAAAATGCAAAATGAAAAAGTTAAATTTAGAATGCTAGGTTGCCTCCTAATAAGTGCTTCTTTAACATTAATAGCTTAATGTATGACATATGGATTGTCAAGGTGTTGTAAGATGGTGTTGTTGGTGATCTGATTCATTGGGAAAATCTTCAATGCCTTGAATGTAGTAGAACATTTTTTTCTTGCCCTCTATAAGTGTGTAGACTCCTTTACGAACATTGATGGTACATGAGTGATTCTCATGAAGGATCTTCCTAGAATGATTGGAACTTGTTGGCCCTCCTCTATATCCATGACAAAAAATCAATTATAAATTTAACATGATTTACCTTTATTGTCACATTTACCGATTTCCTTAGTATTTTCCTTTTAGAACCATCGGCAAATTGTAGAGTCATGTTGGTGGGCTTTAGGTTAAGGTGACCAATCTTCTCTAAGAAAGAATAAGGCATGAGGTTGCAACTCGCTGCAGAGGCAACGGAGGATCAATATTTCAAAACATCGTTGCTCACCTACTCATAGCCAGTAATGGTAGGAGGGTGTTGCACGATCGGCAAGTGTACCATTCGTTTCAAGTAATAAAGTGAGTAAGTAAAGTATCATCTCCACAGGGATTGAATGCAATAAAATGTGATTGTATGGTAGGAATTATGCAAATTAAGTAAATAACATAAATTTAGCGAAAAGTCAAAACGAATTTAAATTGATTATTACGCAGTGATGAGAAATAATTGTGGCCAAAGCACAATCCCCTTTGTTCCCTACCTTCTTTACTTGAATTGGTTATTAAGTTCAATTACTTCTAATTGTTCAGAGAATGTATTTCCATATAATTGGTTAAATCCTAATCCCTTAGTAATTTAACCGTTAACCCAATTAGAAATTCTAATTCCTTAGCAATCCCCTATTAAGCTAAGCATTAAGATAATACATTATATAAATTCTGCAACCATACATCCCTATCCCTAGGTAATGTACCAATTGTTATTTTACCCCAATCGGAAATTAAAGCCCCAATATTCCTATTGTGAATCCTAACCCTCAGAACTTTACTAGAATGGCCAAGACTAATAAAGAATAATCCATTGAAGAAGAAAGTAGAATAAAACAATTATCAGAATTTCATATTAATACCAATCAAGTTATAGAGGAGTTCACATTGGTTCTGGCCCTAACCACAATAAGAAGTTTAGCCAGACATACTCATATCTAACCTCAAGAAACACAAAGACAGTAGAAACATTATAAAGTTCTCAATCTTCCTTTAATCTCTGGCTTTGATCTTCTCTCTAACTTCTCCCTGCGTTTCTGCGTGTGTATCCCTCTAAAAAGTCTTCTTTCTGTGCCAATGAAGTGTCTTTTTATCTCCCATACATCCATAGATTTAATTAAGGTAACAAGCCCTTCTTTTTCCAGTTAATTCAGTGCCAAATCTTTTAAATCAGGTAACAGCGTAACTGTGGCACGACTCGCGCGGCTTCCCACACTGATCGCGTGGGATATTCAAACTGATTAGGCTGCCCTGGAAGTCTGGCACTACTAGTGCGGGGCTGGCGCGACTAGCACGGATGATTTGAACTAAGGGTTAATCTTGATAATCTGGCGCTACTCGCGTGGGTACCCACACTGATAGCGTGGCTTGTTCGAGCTGAAGAGTTGGCCTTAACATCTGGCGCAAGTAGCGTGGTAACTGGCGCGGATGGCGCGGGCTCTTTGAATTGAATGTTTGATCTTGATAACTTGGCGCTACTCGCATGGTTCCTGGCGCTACTAGCGCGGGCTGTTCGAAAGCATAAGTTGCTTCTTTTTGCTTCTTTTCCTCTCTTGTTGGTTCCTATTTAACAAAAATTAATATTAAATGAGATAATAAGCAAACAAATGAATAACTTAACTAATTCTATCTTATATTATTAATTATTGAATGAATACTTGCTCAATTAAACCTAAAAACTATCATATGCTAGCAGCATATCAGAGGGGATGATGGCGACCCAACACTGTGGCTACATCGCACACGGGGGAAAACCCTAGCGTCCCCGCCACCACTTCTTCTCGCTCCCCCAGAAGCTCCACGGCGAGTCTCCTCCTCCGAGGAGCTATCGATTGAAATGACCTCTCTATCTACCAGGGGTTGCTAAATCGAATCCCCAAAGTCACTACCACCCATACCCATGGTGGATTAAAAAATGAAAGACATGATCAAAAGAAAGAAGACAATTAAAGGACAAAGGGAACCGCAAATCGCAAACGAAAGGCAAAGAAGTTTTTAGGAGATAGATCAAAAATTCAGAGTGGCGGTAATCAAAACACCAAATAAACACTCCATTTAAGTGGAGGTGCGACTCTTCGGTAACTAGCGGGAGCTGAAATGAGGCTTTAAAAGTTTGCACCATGATGCAGCCCCACTCACACATGAACCGTGTCTCCAGTACGTACCTACTCCATGAGTGACACCTATGCAAGAGTACCACGTGGCGCTGTACTTTGAAGCAAAAGACAAGTGAAACACTTGTCTTCAATGCGTTCTCCAATGGTCAGGAAAGGGAAAAGTTGTCCAATACAGACACCTCGCTCATCTGATTATTAGATATAGGGGGAGCAACAAGAAGATGAACCTTGTGCCTTAGAATAATGTTTTGAGCTTTTCACATGCCTTGAAGATTGTAATTTAATTTAAGTGTATGAGAAGCCAATCTTTTGATCCTTGCATTGCAATCGATTAAGTGACAATTTAATTGATTACATAAGCCATTTTAATCGATTATTTGGCACGTTGTAATCAATTATAGTCTGTTACAAAAAGTTGTTATAAATAGAATGAAGGCTTATCTGTTTTTCTAACTTGAACACTACGAATTTTCTGAATATACACAAGCCTTCTCAAAGTTAGAAAGTGATTTTCTGGGTTAACTAAGCTCTTCTCCCACTCTTTAATCTTCATGGGTTTTGAATGATTTCTTGGGCAAGAGTTTTCAAAGAAGTTTTGGAGAGCATGTTCTGAAATCCTTTTCTACAATTCAATTCTGATTGGTAAACTATATGCATTCATATTCATTGGATCATCAGGTTGTTTCTCTCCATGATCTCTGATTGTAAATTCGTTTCTGTATTCTTTTGATTGTTTGAAACTATTGTAAAGGATTCTTTGAAGCTTGTGCTAGAGTAGGGTTCTCTAGTGGAAGAACAGACTAGTGTCTCTGGTTCTTGATCACTAGGAGTCTAATTGGGTTTTAGATTTCTATTCTTTATCTAGGTTTGATAAAGTGTGATTGTTGTAAAGCTTGTAAAGAACTTAAATTTATAATAGTGAAACTCTAATCTATGTTGGTTAGAAGAAACTGGATGTAGCTTCTCTTGAGAAGTGAACCAGTATAAATTCTTGTGTTGATTTTCTATTTCTCAATCTCTACTAGTTATCTTGTTCATTTGTTCATGGTATTATTATCATTACTCAACAAGTCTTGTTTTAAGCAATTGATTTCTTGGGCTGAGTGGTTTGATTGATTAGAAGCATTCTTGGTTTAAAAGTGATTGAGAGCAGGTTCTTGAGTGTTATTCAAGATCACTATCTTTCTTTAAAAAGAAAATGAATACCACACAAATTACCTTCAAAGAAGGTGCCTCCCTCAATCGTCCTCCAATGTTTGAAGGAGAGCACTTCAGTTTTTGGAAAAATAGAATGCAAATCTTTATTCAATCAAATGACCCAGGTGCTTGGAATGCAATAGAAAAAGGTCCTTTGATTCCTATAAAAACTGTTGGTAATTATATGATTCCCAAAGAATGGGATGAAATGATAGATGCTGAAAAGAGAGTTGTCCAATATGATTTTAAAGCTAAGAATATGATTACTTCTGCACTTTCTTCTGATGAATTCTTTAGAACGGTTAGGTACAAAAGTGCAAAGGAGATGTGGGAGATGTTGGAGATAACTCATGAAGGTACAGATGATGTAAGAAGATCAAGAAAGCATGCCTTAATCCATGAGTATGAAATGTTCAAGATGGACTCCACAGAAAACATATCTCAGCTTCAAACAAGATTCACTCACATAGTAAATCATCTTCTTGGTCTTGGAAAGATCTTTGATGTTGAAGAGTTGAACATCAAAATCTTGAAGTGTCTCACAAGACCATCGCAACCAAAGGTGACAGCAATCAAAGAATCAAAAGATCTATCCAAAATGTCCATGGCTGCACTTTTTGGTAAGCTTCTTGAGTATGAACTTGAATTGTCACAACTAACCAATGCAGAAGATGCAAATAAGAAACATAAAAGCATAGCCTTGAAAGCTGCATCCTCAAAGGTTGAAAAGATGGAAGACTCAAGTGAAGAAGATGAAGAGGACAACATGAATCTAATTGTCAAAAAGTTCAACAAGTTCTTGAGAAGAAACAAGAACAGAAAGTTCACAAAGAACAACAACAAATTCACTTGCTTTGAATGTGGTAAGCCTGACCACATTAAATCTGAATGCTCTATCTTTTTGAAAAAACAACAAGGTGAAAACAAGATAAAGAAAGAAGGAAAGCCTAAGATAGCCTATATAGCTTGGGAAGACAATGAGTCAGCAACTTCTGAATCATCATCTAAAAATGAAGAAGCAAATGTGTGTTTCACTTCCACAATTAATGAAGATGATGAATCCTCAAGTGCTGAAACTGAGGTTAGTTCTGAATTTGATCAAGTTGTTGATGCTTTTCAAGAAATGCATGAAGAGGTTCAAAAGCTTGCAAATTCCAATAATAGGCTAAAAGGAAATCTTAGATGACATGTCACAAAAATTGCAGAATTGCAAACTGAAATTTGTAACTTGAAAAAAGAAAATGAAAAACTTGTTTCAAGTTACAAAATGAATGGATGTGTATGTGCTTCTTCTTCATCTAATATTGACAAATACAATTCTTTGCAAAAAGAGTTTGATGAGTTCAAAAAAAGTCAAGGTGAAAAACATATGGTATTACTTTCAGAAAATAATTACTTGGTTGATCTCTTGAAAAGGCTTTATAAAGGAAAATGCAATTTGGCTGAAATGCTAAGTGTGCAAAAATATGTTGGAGATACCTCTGGATTGGGTTACAAACATGGATCAAACCTTATGGAAAAACCAAGTTTATGCCTCCAAAACAGAAACATCAAAAAGTTGTTTGAAGACCAAGGTTTAATCACATGACTTATTTTGAAAAAGCATCAAAAACTGTAACTTGTAACTATTGTATGAAGAAAGGTCACACATCTAATAGATGCTATGCTAGGAGATTCTATGTGCCAAATGGAGAATGCATTTGGCAGTCAAAGAAAAAGAAAATAGCTAACCCCTATGGACCCAACCTCAATTGGGTACCTTCCTTTGTAAATTGATTTAAATTTTGGTATCTTGACAGTGGATGCTCTTGACATATGATCGGTGACATGTCAATGCTCACAAATTTGACTCTTAAAGATGGTGGATTTGTCACCTATGGAGACAACAACAAAGGGAAGATAATTCGAGAAGGAAATATAGGAGACAACTTTAAAACCAATATCAGAAATGTGCTTTATGTGGAAGGCTTAAAGCATAATCTCCTAAGTATAAGCCAACTTTGTGATAAAGGGTTCAAAGTGTCATTTAACAATTGCTGCATGATATGTGGTGGGCAAAATGGTGAGGTGATTCATATAGGTAAAAGAAAAGGTAATATCTATTTACTCTCCATAGATCATGCATTCTTTCACAACACTTCTTGCCTAATAAGTAAAATTGATGAATCTTGGCTATGGCATAGAAGGGCAAGTCACATTAACATGCATCATATGAACAAGCTAATTAAAAAGGATTTAGTCATTGGTTTACCCAAACTCAAGTTTGAAAATAACAAATTATGTGATGCTTGTCAAAAGGGGAAACAAACAAAAAAATTCTTTTAAAAGTAAAAATGTTGTTTCTACTTCAAGACCCCTTGAATTACCTCACATAGATTTATTTGGTCCTTCTAGAACTATGAGTTTAGGAGGTAATTACTATGGGCTTGTCACTATTGAGGATTACTCTAGGTTCACATGGACTTTGTTTTTGAAATCCAAAAGTGATGCTTTCAATGCTTTCAAAAAATTGGCCAAACTTGCTCAAAATGAAAAGGGAAGCAAAATTATCTCAATAAGAAGTGATCATGGTGGAGAATTCCAAAATGAACATTTTGAAAAATTCTGTGAAGAAAATGGAATTAACCACAACTTTTCAGCTCCAAGAACACCCCCAGCAAAATGGTATTGTGGAGAGGAAAAATAGATCCCTTGAAGGTGCAAGAACTCTTCTTAATGAGACAAATTTGCTTAAATATTTTTGGGCTGATGCTGTAAGTACAGTTTGATACACTTCGAATAGATTACTAATAAGGCTTATTTTAAAGAAAACTCCTTATGAACTATACAAAGGTAGAAAACCAAACATTTCTCATTTAAGAGCATTTGGCTGCAAGTGTTTTGTTTTGAATAATGGTAAAGAATCACTTGGAAAATTTGATGCTAAAGCTGATGAAGCCATCTTCCTTGGATATTCATTACATAGCAAAGCATATAGAGTTTTCAATAAAAGAACCGTATGCATGGAAGAATTAGTTCATGTTATTTGTGATGAATCTAATTCATCTAAAGAGGAAAAGAAGTGTGATATTGATGCAGGTCCTTTAGAGGATTTCATTCAACTTAATGGATAAATGGATAAAGAAAAGGAAGAGCCAATTGTTGAAACAAAACAATCAACACCAGTCCAAGAGCCAAAAGATTGGAGAACTACAAGAGATCTCTCCCTTGACAATATAATTGGTGAAGTTTCAAAGGGAGTATCTACTAGATCATCATTGAGAAATCCCTACTGTAATATGGCTTTTGTTTCACAAATAGAACCTAAGAATATTGATCAAGCCTTAATTGATGAATGTTGGATGCATGCCATGCATGATGAACTGAATCAATTTAAGATAAATGAAGTTTGGGAACTTGTTCCTAGATCTTCTTCTCTCAAGCCTATTGGATGGGTTTTTAGAAACAAACTAGATGAGAGTGGAATCATAGTAAGAAACAAAGCTAGATTGGTTGCAAAAGGTTACAACCAAGAGGAAGGCATTGACTATGAGGAAACTTATGAACCAGTTGCAAGATTGGAAGCCATTAGATTATTACTTGCATATGCATGTTTAATGGATTTTAAAATTTTTAAAATGGATGTTAAAAGTGCTTTCTTAAATGGATATATTGAGGAAGAAATATATGTGGAGCAACCTCTTGGTTTTGCTGATTTCAAATATCCAAACCATGTTTTCAAACTTAAGAAAGCTCTTTATGGTTTAAAACAAGCTCCAAGGTCTTGGTATGAAAGATTAAGCAAATTTTTGCTTGAACAATCCTTTACAAGAGGACATGTTGATAAAACCTTGTTCATCAAAAGGCAAAGCAATGATATCTTATTGGTTCAAGTATATGTTGATGATATAATTTTTGGTTCAACTAATCAATTATTGTGCAAAGAATTTTATATCTCTATGCACAATGAGTTTGAAATGTCAATGATGGGAGAATTAACATTCTTTCTTGGACTTCAAGTGAAGCAAATGAAGAATGGGACATTTCTAAAT
>QARZ01041006.1:102019-119420 GCA_013407115.1 Glycine latifolia
AATGATTACAATTGCTTCCTCTGGGCTCTTTGACATCATCGTACCTCCAGCCGAGGCATCAAGAATCATTTTTGTTTGAGGTCTCAAACCACTGTAGAAAATATGTAATTGCGCAGCATCATCAAAGTTATGGTTTGGGCACCTCCGCAGTAAAGATTTGAATCTCTCCCATGTTTCACAGAGAGATTCATTAAACCCTTGGGAAAAAGTAGCAATGGCTGATTTTGCATTTATGAATCTGGATGGAGGAAAGAATCTGGCAATGAATTTCTCCTCCACTTCTTCCCAAGTGCTAAGACTTTTGTTTGGTTGGGATTGAAGCCAAGTCTTTGCCTTACCTATCAAGGAGAATGGGAAAGCTCTGAGATAAACAGCTTCAGCATCTGCATCAGAGGCTCCCATGGTACTGCACAGCTCCATGAAGGTAGACAAATGAGTGTATGGATCTTCATGATCTAGTCCAACGAATAGATGTGATCCAATAAGACTGAGCAATGCGGGCTTCAATTCCACAACCTTCTTACTGAAAGGAGGAATGACTATGTTGTTGTAATGCTTTGGTCTTTGTTGGTACACATAGTCACGAAGAGTCCTCTGTGGTGGTCTATTTTTTTCTCCCTTTCCTTTATCAGCCATAATATAAATTACAGGTGGCTTTACTGGTGAAGGAGAATTAAAATAGAAGAAGAAAATTCACTCGGTAGCTTTTTGGCTGTTTGTTTCCTTTCCTTTAGGGTCTTGGTAATTTCTAAATTTAATAACGATATATCTGCAAGAAATTTACCTCAACAGGAAAAAAGACAACTTGCAATAATTCGTAAGTACCGAGGTTAGGGAAAATAAAACAAAATAAAAAACAAGAGAATTTATACAAAATTAAAATAACGAAAGTAAAGAAAAAGGCCTATTTCAACAGAAAAATTAAATTTGAAATAACTGAGCGAGCGACTCAAGTCCCCGGCAACGGCGCCAGAAACTTGTTAGACTTTTGGCAAACGTACCAATTGTCGTTGTAAGTTACAAAATTTATAAAAGTTCGTCTCCACAGGGACTTGTGCTACTCAATTAATCCAAATAAAATTCAACAGTTTAATAGTTATTTACAACGAGTATGGTCGAAGTTTTGATGATTTTACAGAAATAACGAAAGATTACAGAAACTAATAAAATGATTAATTCAAGAAAAGCGTAGGATTTGGATTTCATCATTCATACCCTCAGTATCCAATTAATATTACCATGTATAAATCATTTTCTATTATTACCGGTGCACACATTAATTAACCTTGAATCGATCCCTCGCAATCGAGTTCTAAGGATATTTACCGAATATCGATCCCTCGCATACGAAGTAAATAACCCAGCATTACAATCATAATCGCGTGCTATTTGCAATCTAAACGTTATGCTCTATTCCTAGCAACGTAACGTAAAGAGTGAATTTATTCAGTTCAAATTCTAAGAGTACTTCCCAGTTAAACTTAGAATCCAATTTCATGAAACTAGTGATCAAGTAGAATCAAGCATTAAGAACGGAATAAAATTACCAATAATAAATAGAAAAGACTTATGCATAAGTAAATATTAACAGAGATACTTAAAAGTAGAAGATTACATCCAATCCTTAAGAGAACTAACCAAGCATGGAGAGAACCTCCTTAAGAGAAGAATTGATGAAGGGCCCCATCACCGCTTCTTTCCGGCAGAGTCTCCACACTCAATCTCACTTCTCTCACTTTCCTAACCTACCTAATACTAATATTTAAAAAACTAAACTAAAGAAAAAGCTTAGAAGAAGCAAGGAGGAGGAAGGAGTTGCAAGAAGTGTAAGGGATGTCTTTTGGTCTTGGGGGTGCTTGGGTATTTATAGGGGCTGGCCTAGTCGAGTTTGGTCGCGACCAATTTATTCATTTTCCACTTGCTTGGGCGAGTTAAATGTACCTTCCAGAAGAAGCTTTTGGGCCTTGATGCATTTTGGGCCTGTTTTGCTTGCTGCACCTCCTAGGTTTGCTTTATGATTCATTTTTGCTTGCTCTAAGTGTACGGAAGCTTCGGAAGTCCACGAAATCTATCAAAATACAAAGCATGATTGGATTAATCTTCCAAAATATGAACAACAACTTTTATACAAGCATTAGGTGTTATTTAACTAAGTTTAGGGCAAATTTATAATCAAATCTTATGAAATCAAAAGATAAATGCCTGCATTTGGAACATGAATTTAACTGAATTAGGGCACTTATCACATAGTTGGGTACTTGATACTATACGAGGGTATCGGGTATTAGACTAGACCATGTACCTAATATTATGGACAATGTTCATCACTCAGCTATGTCGAGTACCTAATACTATACGAGGGTATCAGGTATTAGGCTAGATTGAGTACCTGATATTATGGATGGTGCTTGATACTTGACTAGGCTGGATACCTATTAATTATGGATGATATATGGTTCTCGACCCTAGGCTGAGTACCTGTACTTCTCAGGAGTAAATCTTACGGGATAATGGAGTTGTAGTCTTCGAATATTCAACAGGGCCGAGTGTTGGGCACCATTGCATGGTATGCTTTAGTGTCCTAAAGTTTTACTCGGGTATAATGGGTATTCGACCTATCCAGTATAATATAATTGTGTTAAAATTTAGAGAAAAAATTTTATTACCTACCATTATTCTACTAAACTCAAACAAGTTGAGTAGTAATAAATGTACACCCAAATTTTGGGGTGTATGGCTGAAAATTATAAGAGAGATAGAGAGAAACATGTGATGAAAGTAATATAGAATAGAGAGTAAAGTATGTTTAATTTTTTCCTAACAAAATTGCATCTCATGGAAATACATGCCTTCTCTAAAGATTAAAAAAAAAAAACACTCTCTTCGTTTCATATTATATGACATTTAAGATTTTGGTACAAATATTAAAAAATTAAATAATATCTTGAATTTTATAAAAATAAATAAATATGATGTACCTTTATAATATATCCTTTATATTTCTAATTAATTACTTAGTAATAACTACTTCCACAAAGGATATTCCATGAGAAAACATATTGATGTTTTATTGATTTTGTAAAATGAGAACTAATTTAAAATATTTTTTCTAAAATATCATAAAATAAAATAGATGGAGTATTAAATAATAACATTGCACGCTTAGATTGAAGTAAAATGAATGTAAATCTTGTTTCTAACGTCTAGCAACCCAATATAAATTTTTGTTCTACAAAAGGGAATTGAAATTGATAACAGAAGTCACAACACAAAAAGTTGGCAAACGATTTTTTTTTTCTCTGTGCAAGTTGTGGATTAACTGGGTGCAGGCCCCTATATTTATATAAGCCTTAGATATGAATTTAATTTCTCTAAGTTTTCATTTTTTCAATTTTAATTTTTGTAAAAAAATATTTTTTAGTGTTTGAAAATTTGTACTTATATAATTTTGTTCCCTGTAAATTAATTATAAGAAATTTTCCTATTACACTGGTCTAAAAATTCATAACAATTTTAAAAAGCCCCTTGTAAATCAAAATTACCAAAGAATTTTTTATTTATTTATAGTGCCTATAAGTTTAAGATTTTTAATTTTGGTTTTCGAAAGCAAAAATTTACATGGACTAAAAATAAAATATTTTAAAGGGGATAAAATTAAAAAGACACAAACTTACTATGATTAAAAAAAATACAGGAGCTGAGATAAAAAAAAATGCAAACTAATTACAAGACTAAAAATAAACAAAAAAAAAAAACTTTTAATGACCAAAATTGGAAACTTACAAATTTATAAAAACTAAAATCATATTTAAGCCTTTATATAATAATTCATGTATTTTCAAACTAAATATGAGTAGAACAAAAGACGGGAAAATATTTTTTGGTCCTTGTACTGTTGGCCGTTGGTACAGTTGAGAATTTAGAAAGGAGGAGTTTGACTATATTCTTTGAATTTTTACCAATTCTTTCTTAGATTCAACTAAAATCAATATCCCTTTACAAATCAAGGTTTTATCAAAAATTTGTTGAAAAAAGATCAACAACGTATAAAACCAATATATTTTAAAACCTTAGAAAACAAAGTTTTATGGCCCACACATGTCAATTCCAATAATAAGATATATTTACAAAACCAAGGGTTAGAGAAAGAGAGAATCAAAGACAAGAATTTATACTAATTTAGTCTTCAAGAGGACCTACTTTCAATTGTTCTAAGATCCCTTAGAACATTCCACTATTAGAGAATTAAGTACAATCACTATGCACATGCAATTCCCTAAATCTACTTTTCCCTTAAACCCTACAAGAGAAAAACCAAGAGTTGATACCCTATCAACGCCTTGGTAATCCTAACCAAGATTACAAAAAAATAAAAAATAGAACGAAATCAAAATTGGATTGAATACACCTTTGATGTGTAGATCAATATTTCTTCAAGCTTTATTGATGATCAACCCAAGATGGAGATTCCAAGATCTTTGCTATGTTGATCTCTTGAGAGAAAATGCATCAGAATCTTTTTAGATGACTCTTAGAAATATTTTGAAGTGATGATAAGTTTTGCAGAGTGAGTCATAAAAGAGATAGAAAAAGTGAGGTATTTATAGATTTAACAAAAAGAAACATATTTAATCGATTACCACTAATTGTAATTGATTAGTTCAATCAGAATACCATTGTTTTGTATTTCCAGAATCGTGATAATCGATTACAATATGTGGTAATCAATTATCTCGATTAACATAGACCTTGTATTGCTACTGTGAACCAAATTAATCAATAACAATAACTGGTAATCAATTATTTTGATTCCCAACAAGCAATCTAAGTATTTTAAAAGCATTGCAATATATTAGGTCAATATACAAAGCCTATCGTTCACTTGAAACAAGCCTTGTAATCGATTACAGTATTTCGTAATTGATTAATTCAATGATTTTAGGCTATATCTCAATAGAAGATGGTTCTTGTGCTAGTCTTTTCATCTTGTAATAGATTACACAGTTTGTGTAATCTATTACACAATGAAAAACTTGCTTTGCTTCAAAAAAGTTATGTATCAAGCCATCATGAATGATTATCCTAAAGCATGTAGAAGATATATAATTATTCTAAGCACACACATGCCTATCTAAACCGTCGATATAATGTCGCACCTATAAAATATGTTTTGGCATGTAAAAAGATCAAATCAAAACCTAAACTAATTGATACAAGATTCTTCAACCTACATTGACCAAACTTGATTAAGTTCCTTATACTTTCAAATCAATGAAATTAGTTCTCCAATTTTTAAAAATATGTGATTTATAAATGTTGGAGGACTAATTTTATGAAGTTAAAGTGCAAGGATTAAAATTAAGTTTGATTGATACTACATAAAAATAATTAGATTATCATGTACAAATACACATGTTAAAATATTACTTAGAATTAATTTATCCTTATTTATATTATCTAATTTTATTATTTTGAATTAATTTTCTTTATTTTATTAACTTTTAAAAAAATTATTTTAAAAAAATAAATTAAGAATTCGAGTTGAGAGAACCTAAATTCTAAACTTGGTTTTAATTTAAAAAAAAAAAAACACAGTGTAAATTCGGGTTCCCAAATCCAAATTTACACTAAATAATAATTATGTATGTTTCTGTTAATAATAACTGTACATGTATGTTTATGTATATATATTAAATTTTTGTTGTATGTTTGTGTGAAAAATTCAATTGTTGAATAGTCTTACATGTGGGGACTCGACTCTGCTGATTTCTTCCCCGAATAATAAAATGAAGAATAAACTTCTTTGTATTTTGTCCTTTCATGAGGATTCAAGGCAACATAAACTTGTAAAAAGAAAAAACAAATGTAAGAAATTTGGCCTGATTGTCACGCAAGAGGTTCAGAGATGGAGGACCATTGAAAACTTCAGCCAATGTGGAACCATTATATATGTATAAGAATAAAAACCTTCCTTTCTACAATGCTTCTCCTAGTCTATGTAGAGAGAAGTTGATGATTTAACATATATAGCATATATATTTCACATTATAAAAACAAACATGTTTTGGTACATATATATTTGACATTATAAAATTTTGACATTCATTCATTAGTATATAGAGGAGTTAGACCAAGTGTCACTACATCAAAATAAAGCTTTATTTTGGTTCACATGACTCCTTAAATAGAATCTTCATTCTTTACCAATTTTGCTATAGCTGCATGATTTGTCTTTGAATTGAAAATGGAATCACCATATTCCATATTGGTTCAGTCAAAGGAAACTATCTTGGTTTTTACATAATCATAGCTAACTGTATTTGCCCCTATTTTACTACGGAACCTTTACCAAATTTACCAAAGGAAAATATCTTCGTTTTTACATAATCATAGAACCTTTACCAATTTTACGATAGATAAAACTTAAATGCATCTCTTTTAAGTGTTTTTGGTATCATTCACTAATCAGAACTGGAGTATCACCTGCATAATCTGTATAACAGAAGTTTGCATCAAAAATCAAGGAATGTTACTACTTACCAAGGTGACACCCAGTTGTAATTGAAAAACACTACTTACTAAGACACTGCATCCAAATTTTGTCCCTTTACTGCCTGATTTAAATTTGAGTTGGAAAAGGAAGTCAAAGGAAATATCTTGGTTTTTACATAACATAATCATAGCTAACTGTGCATGCCCCTACCTGCACTACTTCACTAGTAATTATTATTCGGATAAATATCTGATCTTTGATTAGTAAGAAATTTAGGTGTAAACACAATTCACACACGGAATTATCTGCAACATTTCAGAAAGACCTTCCGGCCATATCAATTTCCCCACTCTCTCTTTCATTTTGTCATAACTTTATTTGTCAATACAAGATGGAACATTTTCACCCCCTCAGTTTTATAACTCTTTTCCTTTCTATTTTTTCCTCCAAAAACTAGGCCCATAAAACTTTTTTATTCCTTTAAGCCATATCACAGGCATCTCAACAAAAAGGTAGGGGAAAAGTGGGTCTAAATTCCAAAACCAACGCGTCTTAGTCAAATCAGCCACACTATAAATATGGTCACTCATAGGGACCATTCAATTCAACCCCACGAGAGCTTACAAAACAACAACAATAACAACTACTTCTGCTTAAGCCTTAGGATTCAAACTCAAAGTTCAAACTCACCATGTCATTTTCCCATAGCCAAAAATTTTTCAAGAGGTTCTGTGTGGATGAATTCCAAATGGGAACTCTTCCATATAGCAGCTTTTTGTCCAATGATCTCTTGCCATCCCTTGGGGCTAGAATCAACCAAGAAACAAGGCTTAGAAGATACATAATTTCCCCTTTCAATCCACGTTATAGGTGATGAATGATGATGGTTCTTTATTTACCTACCCTCACACAAATACAATTACTCTCAATGATATTGTGATTGTGTGCTTGTTCTTCTAACATGCTGTTATTGCAGGGCATGGCAGATGATACTAATTGTTCTAGTTGTTTACTCTGCATGGATTTGCCCCTTTGAGTTTGCCTTTCTACCTTACAAGCAAGACACACTATTTATCATAGACAACATTGTCAATGCCTTCTTTGCCATTGACATCATGCTCACATTCTTTGTTGCATATCTTGATAACCATTCTTACCTTCTTGTTGATGATCCCAAGAAAATTGCAATAAGGTACACTTATCTAGACTCCCATGTCCTTATTGTTACTCTTTTTTATCCGTAGGAATTAATCTCAGGTATCATGGTGTTTACAACAATTTACGCACAGTGATTAACCCATTAAGTTAGACCCTCTTGGTTATACACTTCTATTCAAATAAGTGATAGCTTTTATTTAATACACTCTTCTTTTAAAATAATTAAGGAAATTTATGTAACAATAGAAACTCTTTAACATTTTCTTTCTTACAGACCATAATGAATCTCAAACTTTGCTTACATCATGTAGTTCTACAAAACTTATAGGTACATATCTACCTGGTTTATCTTTGATGTCTGTTCAACTGCACCATTTCAATCCATCAGCCTCCTATTCACTGATCACAGCAGTGAGATTGGCTTCAAAGTTCTCAACATGCTTCGGTTGTGGCGCCTCAGACGTGTCAGTTCTCTGTTTGCAAGGTCTAACATTATAGTATATATACTCAACCTTATGGTTTTCCAACACTTAAATCTGAAAATGCTTACTAGCTCCTCTGATTTCCTTCAGACTTGAGAAGGACATTCGCTTCAATTACTTCTGGACTAGGTGCTCCAAACTCATTGCTGTAAGCATCTAAAGCCTATATCTTGTGGACATAGATTCATATGAACAAAATAAGATGCATTCACTACATTTAATGATGTGGCACAACACGAACCGTTGGATGGATAAGTATAATTCTATTCAAATTTCAACTGTTTATGTTATGCACATTATTTAACTGAAGTGAAGTGGGTGTATACTTTTTGACGTTTTGTTCTTCAATTAAAATTAGAGTTTCATATTAGTCAATTATATTTAAAGCTTGGTCAATTATTAAGAAGGTCTAGCTTAGTAAATTGAGGAGGATGTGTGAGTTATTGTTAATCCTCTGATACCTCGATTCTTATGGTCAAAGGAAAAAGCTTGGCCAATTATGCTAACATTTAATGCAAACTTTTAATACAGAGATTAATAAGATGAAATTCTAATTCTGAATAGAAGACAGCAACAAAAGTACTTAACCAACTTTATCAAACATTTTAACCAATTAGTCATAAAATTTCAGGTGACCTTGTTTGCTGTGCACTGTGCTGGATGCTTCAACTATCTGATTGCAGATAGGTACCCTGATGCAAAATCGACATGGATTGGTTCTGTGTACCCAAATTTCAAAGAAATGAGTCTTTGGGACAGATATGTCACTGCCATGTATTGGTCCATTGTCACACTTACCACCACTGGCTATGGGGACTTGCATGCGGAAAACACAAGAGAGATGCTGTTTGACATATTCTACATGTTATTCAACTTGGGATTAACCTCATACATCATTGGAAACATGACAAACCTGGTGGTCCACTGGACTAGCCGCACCAGAAATTTTGTATGTGCTCTCAAACTTGTGCTTATTATACTACTTGATTAATTTATTTTCAGCTTAAATAAATTTAGTTCCTATAATGGAGTTGTTTTCGTTTTATTCTTTTAAGCAAACATAGTTTTGATCTCTATAAAAAAAAAAAAAAATTGTTTCATTTTGATTCTTTTTGTTGTTAAATGATGATGTGGATAACAAAGATTAAAAAATATAGCAATGCTTTTTTTATGCTATTGTTAATCTCTATTTATTTTTCATATCATATTGTATCATTTACCTATTATATTTATATTTTTTATCTTTTATTATTCTCTCAGTAATTGTCTAATAGATTGTTGGATGTCGACCAATAATCTTGGTCCCTATGAAAATAGTCATAAGACAATGATCATAAGAAACTGGGTTCGAGTCTCATAAAAATTTATTGGATGTCAGAAAATTGTTTTTGTAAAAATAAGTCTGATTTTTAATAAATAACATAATTAAAATGAATCTCTTTTAATATGATATAGACATATAAAAAATTACAATTTTATAAAAACTAAAACTATAATATTAATAACTAAAATAAAATAAAAAGAGTATACAGAAACCAAAATAAAACAACCCTATATTATAAGAACATATATTGTAAGAATTAAAAAAATTGTTGTAGCTTATATTTTGACTTAGAAGCATAGTTTAATTAAGGAAATCTAATTTAATTGTTTTAAAAGTATATGGGAATATTGTAAATCTCCACAATATAAAAAAAAGGCAGAGTGTAGATTTCTGAAGCTTTAGAATAAATCCCGAGTCTCGATCGGCATTAACGCTGGTACTTTAACTATCATTTTAATTTCAAGAGCATGAATTAGAATAAATCCCTAGTCTCAATCATTATAGACTTAACTAGCATTTTAACAAAAGTTGAAAAGTTTTGATTCTGACATTTCAATTTTGGAAAAATCTTAACAAGTGCCTTCCAGTTACAGTTTAAAGAAATAAAAAAAAAATGTAATTGAATATAACCAACGGAATAAAATTATTTAATATTTATTTTTAAATAATTAATTAATATTCATTAATCAGTGTCCAACACGAGTACTCGTTATTAACAGTACTTACTTTTAGCATAAAAAACCACGCGTAATCTTCCTCGTGCTTCAATGTTTATTGGCCGGCCAAAAACATTGGAGTAGTGAGAGAGAAGTTCAAAATAAATACGAAAAAATAAAAAATATAATAATAGAAAATACTAAAATATGTAGTACTGAAAATAATTGAAAGATAAGTTCAATATTGTTTTCACAAGGCTGTTGATTGTTTTCTCGTTGTTTATGTGGATGTGAAATCAATTTCTTGTTTTTTAAAAGAAAAAAAAGGCTTATATTAATTTCCACGTTTATTTCATGTATTATTTATAAGTGTATGACACAAGCTACCTAAGTTAGTTTAAAAGTTTACTTGATTAAAGCAAAGTTATTTGTTAATGAAGTGTATTTTACTAATTTGTATAATTTCTAAATGTTTTATGTAATTTTAAAACTTATAACTCTTAATTCATTATATTTTCTTCATTTTATTTTCGCTATTTTATGAAAATTCTTATCGTTCTTATATTTAGAATACTTTCTAACTCATATAATAGAATATCATTTTTATAATATAATCATTAAAATTATTATTTATCTATATTATCTTATTTAATTTAATAAAATACTTAAAAATAAAATTAAAATTCAAAATTTTTTATTTTAATATTTAAGACTACAAATTATTTGAAATAAATTAAAATATGACAAGTTAGAATTATTCGTGCATTTAATTAAGAATACTTGTAGTTTCAATTAAGAAAAAATGATTAAAAGTATATTCACATTAACCATACATAAAAATTAAACTGTATATTTTAACATATTTTTTATAGTTTAGTTTTTCAGTGTCAATCAATATGGATTCACCCATATATATGACATTGAAAAATAAATATTGTACTTTCTTTGTTGTAAAAAAATAAAATATTATAAAACTTAATAAATTTATTATATGTAATAGTTCGTGATTATATAAAAATATATAAACTTTTTATACTAGTTTATATAGTATGAGTAGATTCTAATTAATTTCTATTTTTTATCCATACAAAACTATGAGGTTTATAAAATAAAAACCAGGACTTATTATTTTATAAGTTTTAAAATAAATTTTAACAAATAATAAAAATTGTGTTAGAGCATGTAATATTCCTCTTTAATGTAGCCTACATTATTATATTGGTAATAGTCCTTTGAATATATTTTTTACAAATATGTGGAACTGTATTTCTTCCCTCTAATAAAGAGGATCATGCTTTTGGTGGCACAGAGAGACACAGTGAGAGCAGCTTCAGAATTTGCATCAAGAAATCATCTGCCTCATCACATACAGGAACAAATGTTGTCACACTTATGCTTGAAATTCAAGACAGAAGGACTGAAGCAGCAAGAAACACTAAATGGCATGCCAAAGGCAATTCGTGCAAGCATTGCATACCATCTATTTTTCCCTGTTTTGCAGAAGGTCTACCTCTTCCAAGGAGTCTCACATGACTTTCTTTTTCAACTGGTAATACTTCAAATGCCATCCCTTACTTGAGCTCATAAAAATAGTGTATGACATTCTTTTTAATCTCCTTTCAGTTTATTTTTATATAACATTTATAAGCAAAACTTATAACTTCTGAATTTAATTTTGATACACTGCTAGTTTATGCCATCAACTAATTAGAACTCATATATAACTTTTAAAATAATTATTATAAAAGTGAACCATTTTTTATTTTATGACAATCCATAATTGGATGGTAATGTAAAAAAATTTAACTTATTCATGAATCATTCATGACAAAACCGTGTCAAATGGCATCGTGAAATCCATGTAACTGACTTCACCTAGTGGGATAAGGCTTTTGTGTTGTTTGTAGCTTATCATAAGAAGATTCTGAGTCAAGTTTATGAATAAGACCTTGTATGATAACTTCTAATTAAATAAGTGCTTAATTAAAATGAAACTAATGCAAGTAACTTTGTGCCAATAGGTTACAGAGATGGAAGCTGAGTATTTCCCACCCAAGGAAGATGTTATACTACAAAATGAGTCTCCCACAGACCTTTACATGCTGGTTTCAGGGGCAGTGGTGAGTAAGCTAAACCATGAGTAATCAAGTAACCTTGAATGAATCTCAAAGAATGCTCCCTAATTGAAAATTTTTGTTTTCAAATAATTTAATTGTGGCAGGATCTCATTCGCTGTGTCGATGGCCATGATCAAGTAAGTAACATTCAAGCATTACATTGTTTTTTTTTCCCCTTTATATTTATAGTACACAATGAAACAACAGAACCTAACTCCCTACCCTGATATTGACAATTCAGGTTCTGAAGAAGGCTATTGCTGGAGACACAATTGGGGAGATTGGAGTGTTGTATTGTAGACCACAGCCCTTCACTGTTCGGACCACTGAGCTTTCTCAAATTTTAAGACTCAGGAGAACTTCCTTAATGAACTCCTTACATGCATATCCAGAAGCAGCCCAAATTATAATGAAAAATATCTTTTTGGTAATAAGCATATTAGACAAGTTCATTTTCATTTATCACATAATCACCCTCAAGATACTAGTAGTTTAATTTTGATACACCGTCTGTGTAAATATTTTTACAATGTCAACCAATTAGAAATCACATTAAATTTAACTTGTAAATAAAATAGTACAAAAGTTAATAATTTACAACCATATAATAATCTATAATTAAATGACAGTATAAAATATATTATCCTATCAGTGTATTCCAATTAAATCCAAATACTATTATGATTTTAACAATTTAATTATTTATGTTTACAGAGTTTAAAAGGGCATGAAGGATTGGATTTTGAATATCCACCTAGGGACCCTGGAATGGCTCATTACCAAATGCATGATTGGGACAACACAAGAGGAAGTTTTTCTGATGCTTCGACAAATAACTTACATGGGGAAGCCAGATTGCATAACATAATTCCAGAGGATGGCAAAAGAGATCCTCATGCTACTTTTCACAACTATCATCCTGACATGGAAGCAAATAAAAGGAACCAAAGCCCTGTAAGATGGAAACAGAAGCCTCTTGTAGATCAGCAACAAAACAAGAGCATTTCTGACCTTGCAATGAACCATGAAAATAGGAAGACATTCAATGAGCATATTATAGAATTTTTGGAGCCAGAAATCCCTATCAACTACCCTTTAGGAAAAGTATACACAAACTCTTATTCAAGTACCTCTAACCATAGAAATGAGAGAGAAACAGAAAGATTCTTCATGAAGAGAGTTATCATCCACTTTCTAAGCAAAGGCAGAACAACCTCACAGGAAAAGCAGGGGAAGTTGATAATCCTACCTGATTCATTAGAAGAGTTGCTCCATATTGCTGGTAGGCATTGGTTTTAGCTACCTGAAAATGTGGAAAGAAATTAGGATGTTGCAATTTTAGTTTAATGCATAGACAAGGATAAGTGTGTGTTTTTCAGTGTCAAATACCATTCGTTAAGAACAGTATGCACTCCTCTTATTTTCTCATGCTGACTTTCAACTTGTGGACATTGCAGGAGAAAAGTTTGGAGGCAGCAAGCCAACAAAAGTAATTAGTACAGAGAATGCAGAGATAGATGATATTAGTGTCATTAGAGATGGGGATCATCTTTTCTTTCTTTGCAGTGACAGTGAAAATTTAAGTTCATAATATTATCAAATGCCAGTCCGTGTGGAAGATATGAAGCTATCTTGTAACCATTATAATCATAATAATTAATACAAAAGAGCACAGACAGATTACATAAAGTGCAAAACTGTCAATGGAGATAGTGATATCTCTTCCTATTTTGCAGAAATACTAAAGATTTGGGTTCATGACTTTACCTAACTTAATGTAGCTGCAATGTAATCTTTAGAAATGTAATAATGATACAAATATACATTAAAAATTATGAAAAATCATAAAATTCAATTACAAAAGCAGCTCTTTGTTTATAATTATAGTTATAATTATAATGCTACAATCACTACCAAGTCAATCTATGAAATACATGATGCCACTGTACTTAATCAAAAACTAAATTTTCAGAAAAACTATATGGATCAAGAATATTATCAAATCATTTCCATACTTTTGTAAAAGTGGTTAAGCTCAATTTCAAACTAAAAGTGACATTTGGGGTAAGGCTGGCCTTTTTTAGATTAATGTAATCAAGGCACGTTTGTCTTTTCCAGTTAACCTTCTTCACGTTTGATTGAAGTTCCCCAACTGCATAAAAAGGATATTTTATATTGATTTATGAGGACCTGAAATTTTGAACACATCCAAATGTCCAAAATGATTAACAGGAAACTGACTTGAAGAATTTTCAAGACCTGAACTACATAGGAATTCAGAAAGTTCTCCCCCCAAGTTACTCAAGGATTAAATAAGACATTTTCAAAGCTTATGGAAGGCTGAAGGGCAATTCTTAAAGAATGTCCGTATGAAGATTGAAGAGTTAAAGAAAATGTGCTTTAAGAGTATCAAAATTAGAACAAATTTCAGTGATTAAAATTTAAAAAGAAACGTTCCAAAAGTTGACTTGAAAAAGAACTCATGAATATGGAGAAAGAGAAAATGACAAACCAACTTTTTGCTGACATTACAAAAGATGTACTACACTTTTTCAGCTCCTTGAAATTAGTCATACACACTTTACCAGAAGATAAAAAAATCTTTACGAAGAAGGTATTTACCAAAAGAGAAACCTAAATAGTATCCAAATTTGGGGCATGCAAAATCTGTTTATGGATGGGTTTTGCTGAAATGCAAAGTATGTGTAAGACTAACATCAAATAACGTAAAAGGATTAATGCAAAACAAAGATATTTAGTCATATACATTGTTTGCATGCTCTCCTCGATCAAGCACCTTAATTCAACACACCATAAACCATGATAAAATTGTGAGCAGTGCTACTTTGCCACAATCACGACTCCTAATTCGCAAAACACATTCCTAACTTAGCAAATGCACCACACTCAATTACTGTTGAAGCTATTGATAGCAGGAACTCTCACACAATAGAACAAGTTATGGAGAGGAGAAGATATGATTTAGGCTTTGTTCTCACAAAAGATGTAGACACGTGCACACCATATATCTATTATTCACACCTTTCTATTTTATAACAGCTAATAGAGTTAGTTAGAAATAACTAACTTTTATAACAAAAGTAACTACTAAAAATTACAATTAAATTGTTTATATTGATGCACAACATTCCCCCTCAATTTAAACACTCAACTACACCTAGTTCTTTCTCAACAACTCAAATATGACAACCTTAATTGTCTTAGTCAAAACATCAGCCATTTGTAAATATGTTGGACAATGCACCATTTCAATCAGTTCTGAATTCACCTTTCCTCTTAGAAAATGAAACTTCGCCTCTCTGTGTTTGCTTCTTCCATGTGAGATTAGGTTTTTGGCCAAGTTGATGGCAAACTGGTTGTTTATTAGGAGTTTCAAAGGTTTCTTCACTTCAACTCTGATTTCTTTCAGCAATGAGTTGAGACAAAAAACTTGGCATGCAACAAATGCTCCAACTATATATTCTGCTTCACAAGAGGACAACGCTAGTACTGGTTGATTCTTGGAACACCAGAAAACTTAAAGGTATAACGAGTAGTACTCCTTCTATCAATTTTTTCTCCACACCAATCAGAGTCTGAATGACCAATCAATTTTCCCTCTCCCTGTTTTGTTTCATTAGGGAACAATACTCCAAAGTTCTGAGTTCCCTTCAAGTACCTTAGTATTCTCTTAGTAGTTGTCATATGTGTTGGATACCGAGCAATCACACAACAATCGTGATAGGAGAAAGAGAGAAAAGGAAAGAAGAAAATAACACATAGAGTTTACCCTGATTCACTCAATGTGGACTACATCCAGCTATTCATTATATTTCCTCACATACTCGTACAATTGCACTCAAATTACAAAGAAATATATAGGCTTAGAAATCCTAAGCATCGTAACTATTCATGGACCCAAACCCAAACTACAAATAATAAAACACAAAACCAACAACAGTACTAGGGACCCCGTGCATATCTTCTGATGGCATAGTATGAGTCATACCCAACAATATGAACTTGCTTAGGTTCATGCACTACTAGAAATAATGATTTTAATATAGCTACATTAACATCGATTTTTTATAAAACTAATATTAATGAAAACGCATTGGCATATTTGTAAATATAGGGATTTTGTTAACATCGATTTTTTGAAAAACTGATGTTAGTAGAAAAAAGTCAACATCGATTTTCCAAAAAATGATGTTAATAGTAAAATATCAATATTGGTTTTCTAAAAATCGATGCTACGTTTCTTAGTAACATCGGTTTTCAAAAAATCGATGTTGTGGAATTTGTTATCAACATCGATTTAAAAAAAAATAGATGATGTTGGATCTTTTATATAAAATATCTGCGCCCAAAAACCCTTTGTCACTTTGTAACGTTGAAACTCTCACTCTCGCTCTCTCGTGGTGTCACTCGCTCACTCTCTCACTCTCTCATTGTCGGTCTCGCGGCGGTGGCAGCGCTGAAACTCTGAAGGTTAGCATTTCATGTTGCTCTAAGTGTCACTCAGTTTTTTTTTTTCTATTTCGCTCTTTCACATAATTATCGTGCCATCTAGAATTACGGAAAAGGAAAATAGAGTTTACATTTTAATTTATTTATGTTATTGGTGAATCTATTATTTGTAACTTCTAAGATCATTCTTTTGCGCTCATATTTGCGTTCTTAATTAACGTATAAAGTTGTCTTTTCCTTGCTTTGCGTATCGGCTAGCGGAGCCACATGAACATCCCTCTGTTTTTCGAACAAGCAACCTTAGAGTCAAATAACTGGAAGTTCATTTGTTTTTCGAACTTCTTTCTTTAATTAATCAGTTACGTTCGTCTTCTGTGGGGAATATTTTGGGTTGGAAAGTTCATTTGGTACATGCAAGGTTAATTATAGAGTCAAATAACTGGAAGTTCATCCTATAACAGCCCCTAGCTAGTAAAAATTAAATATATAAATTTTAATGTGCTAATTCAACGAAAAAAATTATAGATTAAAAGTGAAGTATGTAGTTACTAGAAAAATGAAGAAAATTGGGAATGTGATCAAAATGGATTTGAAGTTTGAACCAAAAGTATAATGCTGTTTTGTTTTCTAGACTGAGAAGTAAGATATATATATAGAGATGGGATCCTTTTACACCGGTGTAAAACTTGATAGTTTTACAC
>QARZ01041006.1:124420-137854 GCA_013407115.1 Glycine latifolia
TATATATATATATATATATATATATATATATATATATATTTTGGAAATTAATTTTCAGAAATGCAATTTTCTGCATTTGATAAAGGAAAAATGAGATTCAAATAAAATAAATAATCTATATTTAGAAATTGTAAATTCATTTTGTTTGTTAATTCCTTTATCTCACGCACTACTGGTTCTTAAAAATTCTTGAGGATTTAATAAGAATATATTAATTAATTATATAGATCAAGACAACCCATAACAGATATAGCCGCTTTGAAACCACGTCAAATATACATGATTTATATGTTGTGTCACTTGTGTTTGTGAATGGGGTGTGTTGAAGGTTGCACAAGTATTTTTCTAGAAACATTCTTTAGTTTTCAATCAGAATAAAAACTTAGTCTCTCCGGGCAATTAAAAGAAATGCAAAGGCAATTATTGAGACTTCATATGTAGACAACTTTTGTTTTTGTTGTCGCAATGGCAAACTTCTTTCTCAGAATGGGGAAGGAAGCGACTACAAGTGTTTATTTTTATGTACTTGTTTAAAGGACAAGTTAGTATTATTTATTTTTCTGTAGTCTCAAACAGTATAATTGAACAAAAGTTTAAATTGAAAAATTTAATAATGCCTTAAATGTTATTTATTTCAGATATAAAAAATAGACAATTTATTTATTTATATATTGATATTATATTAAGTTCTTATAATTTATCACAAATTAATGGCCGTACGAAAATATTTAAAACAAGTGTATCTAAAGATATATAGTAGTCAACAAATGTTTAATATTAATTTATCTCAGAATTTATTGTAATTGTAATTTGTTGACATTTTTTCTTTTGTTATCCACATCATTATCATAATATTGACTGTTATTGTTAGTGACTGACTATCTTTATAGGTACAAATATCTTTCATAAATTTTTGAATTTTTTTTTTGTTACGAATGTTTTTATAACTTTTTTATGTGACTATTGTTTTATATATAATTAATGTTCATTATGAGTGAACCACAATGATTCTTTTAGACAGTTTGAATTAATCATTGTATTAATTCTTAAATTGTCTGTTTGAACAGTTTAGGAAGATTTATTTTTTTATAGTAGATTCATATGTATAGGTTAAGTTTCTTTTCTTAAATTTGATGAAATTTCGATACAATGCATTTCACTTTGGTGGAATTCATCTCATTGTTTTCATGTCGTGTACTTGAAAATCAATGTGAAATGTTGTCAAAGTTTCGTCAAATTTAAGAAAAATGACTTAACCTTTTCATATGAATCTACTATAAAAAAAAAATGTCTTCCTGAACACAGAGTCACACCTTTAATGAAAAAAGTGAGGTTTTCATGCATGGAATAACTTTGTAAGTATCACAGAGTTACTAGTTAGATGGATCAAAGTTGGATCAATGCAAGTCGCATGAGCCCTGCATATGAGGAAGACGTTGAATAGTTCTTGGAATTTGCCTCCGAATATTGTATTGATTCTTGAATTGTCTGTTTGAACAGTTTAGAAAGATTCATTTTTTTTATAGTAGATTCATATGTATAGGTTAAGTTTCTTTTCTTAAATTTGATGAAATTTTAGTACAATGCATTTGACTTTGTTCTTCGGGTGCATACTTTATTATGGTGGAATTCATCTCATTGTTTTCATGTCGTGTACTTGGAAATCAATGTGAAATGTTGTCAAAGTTTCGTCAAATTTAAGAAAAATGACTTAACCTTTTCATATGAATCTACTATAAAAAAAAATGTCTTCCTAAATGAAATAGAGTCACACCTTTAATGAAAAAAGTGAGATTTTCAAGCATGAAATAACTTTGCAAGTATCACAGAGTTACTAGTTATATGGATTAAAGTTGGATCAATGCAAGTTGCATGAGCCCTGCATATGAGGAAGGCGTTGAATAGTTCTTAGAATTTGCCTCCAAACAAAGTCGACTAGATGAGGATGAAAAATATTTATGTCATTATATAAACTGTTTGAATGGGAGACGACAAGTATTACACGACATACGGGAACATCTTTTGTGTGATGGAATTAAGAAGAATTATACGATATGAATATGACATTTCAAACTAGGAGGAAGATGATGATAGTACACATGGAAAGATGCCTTGCGTCCAATATGAATCCAATAAGGTTGATGAATCAAAAAAAACATGAAGAGCTGAATCAGAAGAGAACTAGGCACTTGGCACGATTAACAATATTATATTACATATTCAAATTTTACACAAAGCACTGAACTTCAACCAGTATGTACTATTGGTTTGAATTTTGAAAGTGACATCTGAACCATTACTCTCAACCAATGCCCCATATGGTCCATTGTCCATAACAGCAGGCATCAATACATGGATCCATGCATGCACCTTTTCCACAGAAAAGAGAGAAGTTTGAGTTGATTCATGGAATGAGAATTTCAACCAGCATTCAGGAAATAGAACGTTTGGATTCCTTTCATGTTACTTCTTCCCTCTCTCTATGCTGGAGTGGGGTTACAGTAGGGTGTGTTTCAGTATTTGTGATTGCTATTTTTTCAATGTCAAAAGCTAAGATGAGAAACACCACCTACCACCTTTTCAAGTACTATAGTCCAAATCCTTAATGTGTTCACTGCCTGTATTACTAACACCAAAATGCATTTTTCTTTAAACATCAAAATTTAGTAGAGACAAAGCATTTTCCATTTTGATGTATTTGCTAGTTCATGATGAGGTGTCAATGTGCTCGACAAATTACATCATCAAATCAGCATTTTAGACTTGCTAGTGGTTGTGCCTTTACAGAAAGGAAAGCACGTGACTCTTGTAGGGAAACATCTAACTTAAGAATTAATCATACCAATTAATTAGTATGAGATTCTAATATAAACTACCCTAAAGCTTTCTCATAAGTGGAAAAGGAAATATAAATATAAATATAAATATATATATATATATATATATATATATATATATAGAGAGAGAGAGAGAGAGAGAGAGAGAGAGAGAGAGGAAGGAAAAAGGTTGCTATTACTTACTGAACGACACTGCCTAAAAGCACCCAATATAGTAGCAGATACAACTTCTGGAAATAAATAATCACAACATAAAAGCTTTAGGGTAAGTAATAGCACATATCTGCTAAACATAATTTTAGGCATTGATTCCCATTCATACCAAGGTAAAGACTAAACATAGAATTTGAATACATGAATATGAATTAATCAATCCATGATTGCTTAAGTAACATTTTATTAGTAAGCATTCACATGTTTAAACATCAAAACACTAATTGAACTGCAAGGGTTTGACCTCAAACATTATCATCATTTATGGAAACATATCCCATGACCAAGGTGCACCAATTAACTCAAAATCAATCAACAAAAATTATTACTCAGGGCGAGACTTCACAATGAAATTTTGGCGACTTATGGGATTCATGACCACTGGTGGACCGGCAGTACGAGGCCATGCCTGCAATTTTTTGTCAGTCTCTTCTGCCCACTCATTGTTTGTAATAGTGCCAGGGGTAGAACCTGAAGAAAGAAGTTAGCAGTTACATACTGCTGCAACAGATACAAAGCAAATCAATTCCTATGATAAACACAACTTACCTCCAAATAGCTTTTTTTCTGAAACATAATAATCACAAACCCATGCAACTCCAAATGATCCAAGAATAGCAGAAATGATATACTTGCCTGACATGATTACAGACTACACTACACAAAACAAAAGAATAAATAACTAAGTCAAAGTACAAAAGAGAATGAACAAGACTACATGAATGACAGACATTCCTATCCAAATATACAAAGGGTGTGACACAAGAAAATTGCAAAAAACGATCAAGGTTGATTTCGCACTCAACTGCACAGGCACTAAAAACGATCATTGAATGAAACCAAGATAGCCAGTGTGGTAAAGCAACAAAGTTCCTAAAATCCTACTAACTTAAGAGCATAACAACGGAAGTCCTTTTGACAAATAAACTCCATGCTGGTTATATGCTAAATATCCTAACAACTGGAAAAACAAGGATATGACTCATGAACAAAGGAGAGATTGCATAGATTGAAGAAAACAGTAACCACAAGGAGTCAAAGCAGATTGTGTACATCAAAAGACAAATGTCAACAGAAAAAACCCTACATCACATGTGGCAACATTTTTAGACTTGTCCAGCATGATCTAAATTCCAAAACGTTAATATGACAACAGGATGGGGAATTATGTTAAAATTACAGTCCAGCCCATAAGGAAATTAATCAGAAATTTCTGTTGGCACCATCTAAAGGGTATCAATGAAGATATTCACACAACAAAATCCATTACAAGAATCCATAGAAAATCCAATCCACAAATTGACACAATTCCAAAACACAATTAATTGACTGAATCAATTAAACACTAACAAAAGTCCAAATTGGAGTCTATTCGATTTTTAGATAATCGTTCCAATCTGGTGACATAAAAGGGATTTCACTTTCCAAAGCAATACTGAATCAACAAACAAATATGTAAATTGCTGAATTTATTGAAAACAGGTTAAAAAGGAGGCACAACATTACCGGGCAATGAGAATGGTTCTCAGATTTGATTCCTAGAAGGGAAAGGAAAAAAAACTCAGAGACTCGCAAAGCAAAAGAAAAAGAAAAAGAAAACAAAAACAAGGCAAAGAAAAAAAAACGCAGACAATGCAATCGGAACCGTAAACGCGTGCGCCTGAGGTGCCGTCGAGGGAGGTGCAATAGCGGAGTGCGGAGTTCGATTAGGTTATTAGTGGACCCGGGACTGTAAGGTGAAGTTTAACCATTTATTTTTTAAATTTGATAATTTTAAGTTTAATAGAATATGTTTTCCTTTAAAAAGAAGTTTTAATATAATTTTTTTTAATAATAATAGTTACTGCAGTAAAAATATAAATAAATAATAGTCTCACTAATATTTTGACTGTATCTTTTTATTTTTTATATGCATATTACACAAATTAATATTTAATGTGGAAGAAAAATAAGAATTTTGAAATAACAACCAACAAACATAAGGTAACAACAATGGGAAAGAAAGCAAGAATAACAACCACAAATAATACCAGATTTCCATCAATTAAAATACACACTCTACAAACCAATCATCTAATTTATTTCACAACTCAACCAATCATGCTCGGAATAATGCATGCACCTGACTTATCTCTCAGCATACAATGTGGTACCATCCTCATGGTCTCTCAGGAAAATGATGCAGTAGCTCGTCGAGGTCACCATGTTGTGCACTGGTTGCTTCCCCCCCCCCCCCCATGGTGATTAGCCCTAAGTCACAAGGGAGTTCCAAACAGAGTGATTGCCCCTTAGTACCCCCGGTACTTACTGCCACCATTCTATTTCCATCCATCCAATTATGAAGTATGACACATGAGCATTATTAATGCACTGACCATGGATAGGAACCGGAATTTTAAACAAATTAAAATTCGTAAACCCTTCCTCGTAAGGATATCCAGTCATGCACCCCCATGTACATACACAACATACCCTATGGGCTCATCGATGCACTAACCATGGATAAGGATCAAAATTTTAAACAAATTAAAATTCGTAAACCTTTTCCTGTAGGAATATCCAGTCATGCACCCCCCAGTGTATCCACAATATCACCGATGCACAGACCGTGGCTAGGAATAAATCCTTCCCCGCAAGGATAACCAACTGATCACTGCACCCCACGTGTACATACACAACATACAACCATGGGCACTATCAATGCATGACTCGGCTAGGAACAAATCCTTCCTCGCAAGGGTAACCCGTCATGCACCCCCCATGGGTATCCATGTATATCCACATCACACAATGACATTGTTCACATCAACATTATCTCTCATCATTGTCATTATCAACAATAACATCATATCATCTCAATATCATCATCACACATATCAAATTCATCTCATTTTCAACATCACAAATCACATAAACATCATTAACCACTTCCATGACATCTTAATTTCACTATCATCAACAACATCAACAATAATTACACTGCAACTCATTAGTTAAAAACATCATTTTCCTTGAAAACTAGCACACACAGAGACAAACACACATCATTCATAAATACATCGCATCCCATTTGTTAAAAACTTAGTTTTTCTTGAAAATCAGTACACAACAGGAACAGACAGTTATCTTTATAGTTAGACTCCTTGGCCCCCAACTATGGTATCAAAATTATAACTACAATAATAAACTCCCCTTACCGGGGTTCTCCTGTTAAGGCCTCGTGGTTTTGTTTAGAGATCCTCTAAATACACGTGTTTTTTCCAAATGCAGAGCTCTATATGCATATTACACAAATTGAAGACAATTTAGTATAGATTTCAAAGATAAGGTCAAAATTAACAGTTGGAGTCAAATACCCAATCAAATCAAAAAGGGCTAAACGGTGTTTTTGGGAATCCACATCAAAAGACATCATTTTCAAATTCCAATTACACCAATGTGACCGGGGTTCAACAAGGATCACAAAAATGATATCAATTTCATAAAAAGGAGACTTTTACAACATCTCATTTTCAAAGGGTTTTTCAAAGGAAGTGTAAAACTCCCAACAACGGTACCCAAAACACAAGAGACACCAAGAGAAGCTTAAACTAGCTAGGAGAAAACAAATGAAACCAAGATTACCTCAAGGAAACCAAGATAGAAAGATTTGGGAGCTTCATTCTCTACCGAAACTTTGAGAGCAGTGGTTCTTCGCCGTTTCGTGGTACTATTGCAAGCAACGGTGGTCTGTGGTGGTTGATGGTGGTCTTGGGTGGTGGAAATGGGTGGTTCTAGGGTTTTTGGGTGAGTTTTGAGAGAGAGAAACGCGTTTTTTGCATTTCTGCGTATTTATAACCTGAAAGCCTCGCTTAGCATGCCTGACTCACTCAGCGTGCCTACAGGTCTCGCTCAGCGCGCCCTTCCTCGCTCAACGCAATTTCCTCACTGTCAGCAAATTTCGTGGAATTGCGCTCAGCGCGACTTGGCTCGCTTAGGGAGCCTGATGTTCTTGAACATCCCAATGGTCAAAAGATGCAGAGATGGATTGGGAAGCTACTGTCAAAATGTGAAGGCGATCCAACGGTTAGCAAATTTGGAATGATAGTTTTACTAAAGTAGGTTATAGGTCAAACTATTACTCTCACCTCACAACCATAAATCAAACAACTTCACGCAGATTAACATACATACCAAGCAATAGCACAAGGTTAATCTACACAAACATTCAACTGATCCAAACTTATCAAACAATCAAATAACACAACAAATACATTAATATCTATTTTCAGTTACCGAAATTTCAAGGTGTTACAACTCTCCCATCCTTTTAGAAATTTCGTCCCGAAATTTACCTGACTCAAACAAAGCTGGATAGGCCTCTCGCATCTGACTCTCCATTTCCCATGTTGCATCGTCTCCTAATGTACCTCTCCAGATCACCTTGACCAAAGAAATTTCTTTCCCTCTTAGGTGCTTCGTGTAACACCATGAAATTTACAAGTTGAAAGATATTTAAGTTAATTAATTGTTTAGTATAATTATAGCTGAAAAGTGTATGTGCATTGATATTTGTGCTTAAGGAGTGTAAGTCAAATTTTGTGGCTGAAATAAAGCTGTCCGTGCACGCATAACGGTGGTAGCTTTGGTGGCTATTTGGTCACGCAAGTAGGCAGCTATGGTGGCTGTGGTAGCTGACTGATTCACGTTGTTGGCAACTTGCCTCATAGCTCTGTCTATAAATAGCAGTGCAGGAAGCGGAAGTACGATTCACTCTCACTTCTCTGCGTATTTCTCTTCTTTCTCTCTCTTAAAACCTTGCACCCAAAACTTTCTTTTCTTCCACTTAAAACTTTTGAGAACCACCATAGCAGCGGTGAAAGATCCTCTTCGCTAGGAAGATTTCGTAAACGGGGCATAGCCTTTCATTGCTAGTCGCTGTGAGAACGAGTGTTCGAACAAAACACATGTTAAAGATCGAAAGAGAAGAATCTCTGGTAAGGGGAGTTTATCATGTTAATAATAATTATAGATATCATGATTGAGATGAGATATGTATACGTGTTATAGTGTTATGCGTGAAATAACTTGATGATGTTTTTATGTGATGAGTTTGTGAAGAAGACGACTACCGGATTGTGTAAATCGGGTTGAGTATGTGATATATATAAAACACTGTTGTGTTGTGACCTCGGCTACCGGGAAGAGAGGGGCGAGAGGGATATATATATATATATATATATATCCCTTGTATTTAGGATTTCGGCTACCAGGATAGGTAGGCCGAGTTAAGTATGTGTATTAATCCCTTGTGTTTGGGATGTCGGCTACCGAGATGGGTAGGCCGAGTTAAATATATGTGTCAATCCCTTGTGTTGTGATGTCGGCTACCAGGATGGGTATGCCGGGTTGAATGGTTTATGTAGCGTGCATATATGCATGCAAAACGTAACCAAGTCCTTGTTGGCGGACATTTGTATGCCGGGTTACTAACCCGAGGTTGTTTCCTTAAGAGCTTCTAAGGCTTGCTTTCTTTTTCCTTAGAAAAACCGGATTCCAAACATGTGTCGACTCTAGAAGTACATTCCTTTCTTTCCTTAAAGAGACTGAGTTCCTTACCCGGAGTGAGCTGTTATCTTTAGAACTACCAAGTTCAAAACCCTTTCTTTGTAAGCTACCGGGTTCCTTACTCAGCAAAGCTCGTATGTCATTGGGAAAAGAGCTATCGGGTTACTTACTCGGCAGAGCTCGTGTATTCTTGGGAATAGAGCTACTAGGTTCCCTTGATATCCTTTAACCAAACTTTTATCGACCTTGTCCGACCTCTACCGACTTCATCCGACCTTGTTCAGATTCTTTCTTTAGAGTTGTGATAGCTGAATAACAACTCGGACATCTAAAACCTCACACCATTTTACGTGTATGTTTTTAAACAACGTGATTACTGTAAAAGATAGGAACACTTCACACTTAACCAAGAGGGGGGGTGAATTGGTTAGGCTTGGTAAATTAAAAATTTCCTTTAACAAAATCAGAGTTTCCCTTAGGATCTTTATCACTTTTGAAACCAAGAATACTTATTCAATCAAATGCTCAGTCCAAGGTATGCAATTGTTCAAGATTAAATTGATAAGCAAGGCAAGACAATCAATATATATATGGAAAATAAGCAAGCACGAATTTAAACACAAGACACAAGAGATTTATACTGGTTCACTTCAAACACTATGAAGCTACATCCATTTTTCTTCCACTCAACAATAGAATGGAGTTCCACTATTGCAATTTTCAGTCTTACAAGTAATTACAAAGTCTCCCTTTATCAACCCTAGATAAAGTTCAGAAACCTAAAACCCTATTAGGTTCTTAGAGACCAACCCACTGAGAACACTACTCAGCACACCCCTAGAGAAACCCCATCTCTAGATTACATGCAAGAAACCCAATTACAATAGAAATTCAAATACAAATCAAAACAGAGTTACAAACACAAAGTTAAGGAAAGAAATCATCTGATGATCTAGTGAATGATAATGCATATGAATGAATGAATCAGGTTTAAAGATGAACACAAAACTCAAAACAACTTATTCCTTAAGCTTTGAAAAGAACTTTCTTGCTTCAAGAATCAATCAATAACCCATAGATGTTTTAATGTAAGCAAGAACTCCCAGAACCCAGAAAACCCCAAGAAAGTATTTAGAATGCTTTATGTTAGCTCAGAATTCAAAATTGACAAGTTACAAATCAAGCACAGTAAGGGTTCTATTTATAACAAACTTTTACAACTGTTAGTAATCGATTAAACGCGTCCAATAATCGATTATTTATTATATGTAATCGATTAAATAGCATATGTAATCGATTAATCTGTTCAATAAAATTCTGGGTATGGGCAACAAACTAAATAATCGATTATTCCGTCATGTAATCGATTAACACAGTGAGCTTTAAAAAACTTGAAGTTCAGAGTGTAGCTTAAAATACACTGTGTAATCGATTACTGTATTTTGTAATCGATTAAGACAGACAACTTCATAAAACTAGAAACAGCCAAATGAACTATGTAATCGATTACAGATTTTGGTAATCGATTATTGTATAAGAAATAGTCAAGGAAAGGCTTATAATGTAATCGATTACTAACATTGGTAATCGATTAAGGCAGTGGACTAAAGTTTTCTATTTGGCCTTTGTAATCGATTACAGTTTATTGGTAATCGATTAAAATGTTTATCAAGGCAGTTTTATATGTAGACTAAGGTAAAATAATCAATTAATCCGATACGTAATCGATTACATTGTTCTTGAATAGTTTTCCAGAAAGAGCTAAGAACAAAGTAATCGATTATATGCTTAGGTAATCGATTAAAATAGTAGAAACTTGTATTTTTCAAAAACTTTTGTTTCAAATCAAACTCTTAATCAAATTATCAAAGCCTTGTGAATTCTATAACTCTAATTGAAAATCTAAATGAATGATATGAGTGCAATGCACTTGGATCACCAGAAATGCTTCTTCCTTTTACAATTAATCACACATTAATTTTCAAGTCTTCAAGGCATGTTGAAAGTTCAAAACCAAGCTTGATCTCTTGTCCATTCTTCAAGTGACTTCTTTGAAACCAACAATCTCTCCCTTTTTGGCTTTAAACATGCCAAATCTTCAGTTGATTAACAGTGAGGCTTGGAGTTAATTTGTTGAATTAATTTGAAGAACTTGAGCTTTACAAAACCTGAAATCTATCAATCCATTTGCCAAGACAAGTGTTAAAAGCATTTGTGGTTCAAGTAGCATTTAATTATAAGTCATATGCATTGATTAAATCCATTATAACACAACAGCTCCCCCTAAAATCTAGCATCCATTCAGTTCGAATTTTTGGGCAAAAAATGAAACAAAAATAGGGGCAAACAGTGGGTTATGCAGAACACATTTCTTCATTCAATACTCCCCCTTAATCAGACATTTCTCCCCCTATTTGGCTTGTTAAAAGTCAAAAATACTTAAGGCACAGCGGAAAATGAAATAAAAACATTATATTGATGCATAAGGGAGCCATTACATAGTGGAATTTTAAAGCAAACAGAATTTAAAAAGAAACATAAAAGGATAAAAACTAAAATAGCAAATTACATAGGCCTAGAATTCTGTAGAAGCAGCATCATTCATGTTTGTTTCTATGGAATCTAGCCTATCGCTAATGTCTTCCAAAGCTTCATGAGTTTCAGCTTTGAAGTCTTCTTGCATCTTGATCAAAGAGTCCATTTTCTGTAGCATTAAGGACTCAAATTGGGAATGTAGAGGCTGTTGAGGATGTCCTTCTTCTTCATCTCCAGAATCATCCACTTCCTGTACCTCAACATCTTCAGCAGCAGTAGCATGAGGAGCTTGATTGGCCATTATCCAACCTGCAGGGGTCTTCCTCATGGTCATTTTGGTGAGGTGCTTTTCTGTGATTAGGCTGTTGGAGGAGTTGGTGTTATCAACTGTTGCGACCACGGCAAGTGCACCGATCGTTCCAAGTAATAAAGTGATAAGAAAGTATCGTCTCCACGAGGATTGAGGCACTAATATCACTTGTAATTTATGATTCTTAATATTGGAGAAGGAATGAAATTGTTGAGAGAATTGGATTATTATTTGGATTTAAGTTTTGTAAATAAAAGAAGATTAAAAACAATATGATTTAATTATTGATCAAGACTCAAGAATAATTATGGCAAAGCACAATCACCACAATTTACTCTATGTAATTGAATTGATAATTTAACTCTATTTAATATAATTATTCAGATGTATGCTTTTCTAATATAGTTAAACCCTGATTCCTCGGTCATTTAAACTAATTTAAGAATCCTAATCCCTTAGTAATCCCCTTTAGATTAAGCATGAAGTTAGCATAATAAATCTGTAGCCCTTTATCCCTATCCCTAGGTAATATTGCAACCGTTACTCTACTGTGTTCAGAAACTAAAACCCCAATATTCCTATTGTGAATTATAGCCCTAAGTAACCTAATAGAGTGATCAAGTCTAATTAGATATATTATTGAAGAATAAAGTTGAATAAAACAATTATAAGAAACTTTATTAAACTCAATTCAAGAAACACAGAGTTCACATTGACTTTTGGCTAAACCATAATTACAAAGAATTAGCCAGATATAATGATGTCTGGCCTAATACACTGGGAAGAAAGGAGAAAAGGAAGAGGCTAAGGTATACAGAATAACAAACCCCTCAATCTTGCCTCCTACTTGTTCTTCTTGCTCCTTCTTGATTCTCAATCTTTGATTTCTTGATTTCTGCCTTCTTTCTCTATTTTTCCAGTGTCCAGTCCTTTCTCTCTGCTTCCTATTCATGTTATATTTATGTCTGAACTCTAAAACCCTAAAAGCCCATCAATTTTATGTTATCTTTAAGCTAATTCAGAATTCCCGCACTCGCCCACGCGATTGGCGCGAGTCTGGCGCGAGTAGCGCCAAGCTCCAGTAGCTATGGCGCGATCAGCGCGAAGTTGGCGCGAGTGGCGCGATACTCCAGTGCTTCTGGCGCGATCAGCGTGGCCATGGCACGGTTAGCACGAGATCCCAGCTTCAGTTGGCTCTTTCTTTTGCTTTTTTTCTTTGCTTTTCTTGACCTTAAACATCAAAATAGCATATAATCACTGATAAACATAAAACTAATGACTTTTACACTTATTCTATCATTTATTCCTTATATTCTTCCTATTTTCCTAATAAAAATAGCCTAAAAACTATATATGCTAATAACATATCAAATAATTTCCAGATTTAGATATTGTTGTCCCTAGCAATAAAGTAAAATAAAATTTAATTATAATGGACAGTATATTCAATAGTCAAGCATATCATCACATTCACAATCTCAGAATTATTCTGTTAAATGCAACTGAATTTCATGTGAAAATATCAAGAATACTCTTCAAGTCCATCAATCATAGAATCTCAACTTGATTATCCCTCACTGGAGATATAAATCACTCATCACTCAAGTGTTTTGGGTGATTATACTCTCTCAATTCCTCCAAAGTTGTAATACTACCATAGGCTTGACTATATTCTCAAATTCCTGAAAATAAGAAATATGAATAAATGCAGAGTAAATCAAAAGGTCTTTTCAAGGTTGTAACTTGGCCTAGCTTCAGGTAGGAAGAATTTGGATAGTAGCTAGTCATTGAGATTGGATTTTGTTAGAATTATTCAAGTCTACTTAGCTAATCCACTTCTCTTATTCTTCCTTTTTCAACAACTGTGACAGAAGAATGAGGAAAATATATTTAGATTCCCCCAGCTGGTATTTCAGACTTGTTACTTTCCAAATATATTTAGATTCCCCAGCTGGTATTTCAGACTTGTTACTTTCCCAGCTAGACTTTTTA
>QARZ01041007.1:7124-29070 GCA_013407115.1 Glycine latifolia
TATCAGACTGGCCATCTATATAACCCGGGACAATGCATGGAGACTTATGGCAAGCAGTCCGGGATACAAACCATAGAAAAAGTCCATGTATGATTGGTGTTTGTTTGTGCATTCCTTCCGGGCTCTCACTTCTTGTTATACGTAGTAAGTGATGGCCAGTATGAACGATCGAGTGATAGCTGATGCCCTCCAAGCCTTAGCCCAGGCGATGGGGAATCTGAATAGGGGAGAAGCCCCAAGAGCCGTGGAATATCAGGGATTGGACCACTTACAGCACAATAATCCTCCTTCATTCCATGGGGGGTACAACCCGGACGGTGCTCAAACTAGGATTCGAGAGATTGAGAAGATCTTCTGGGTTATAGCATGCCCTGAGGGACAAAAGGTCACCTTCAGCACCTATACCTTGACAGGAGAAGTCGAGTACTGGTGGGATAATACCCATCAATATATGGAGGCAGAAGACTGGGTTGTAACATGGGGGATCTTTAAGGAGGCATTCCTGGAAAAGTACTTCCTGGAGGACGTAAGAAACAAAAAGGAGATGGAGTTCCTTGAGCTGAAGCAAGGAAACTGGACTGTAGCTGAGTATGCGGCTAAGTTCGAGGAGTTGGTGAGGTACTTCCCTCACTACCAAGGACGGGATGGTGAAAGCTTGAAGTGTGTAAAGTTCTTAAACGATTTACGGCCCGAGGTGAAGCAAGCCGTGAACTACCAAGGAATCTGTCAGTTCCCGGCCCTGGTCAACATGTGCCGGATTTGGGACGAGGATTCCAGAGACAGGGCGGCCTACTATCGGAACACGGGTCCTGTAAAGGACAAGAAGATCGGGCATCAAAATCGTGGGAATCCCTACACCATTCCCCATAAGCAGAATGATCATCGCCCAAACCACCAGAGGAGTACTACTGTGGGATTTCCAAGTGGTAGTAGTAGTGGACCAACTGTTTTCCCAACCCGGAGAACGTGCTTCAAGTGTGGCAAGCCCGGGCATTTCGCTACTGAGTGCGGACAAAAAGGCCTGACTTGTTTTAACTGTAAAGAGACGGGTCACATTCAAAGGGATTGCTCACACCCTAAGAAGGAATGGAATGGTGGAGGCCAACAGAGCCAACCCGGACAACCAAGGACCACTGGAAGAGTCTTTACTCTTAGTGGTGTTGAAGCCTCGAATTCCCGGGATCTGATCCAAGGTGAGTGTTTCATAAACAGGGTTCCTTTACTTGTACTTTTTGATTCCGGTGTAACCCATTTTTTCGTATCCCGGTTGTGTGTAGAACAGCTTAAACTTCCTGTGTCTTCTTTAAATAATGAACTTGCAGTTGAAAGCCCAGCTAGTGTGGGTCTGTGTTGACTTCCAAGGTATGTTTGGACTGCCTTGTGGAAATTTCTGGTAGGAACTTTCGGGTTGATTTGGTTTGTTTACCTCTTAGCCAGATTGACATTATCTTTGGTATGGACTGGTTATCTTCCGACCAGGTTCTGTTAAACTACTATGATAAAATGGTCGTGTTTGGCAACCCGAATATGAGAAAGAATGGGGTGTTCATCTCGGCCAACCGGGTTATGTCATCTTTAAAAGAGAGCGCTCAAGTATACATGATCTTATCAAACCCAGAGGTTGAGACCGGGGTCCCTCTAGCTGACCTCCCTGTTGTGAGAGAGTTCCCGGGAGTGTTCCTTGAGGATGTATCCGGGTTACCACCTGAGAGAAAGGTCGAGTTTTCTATAGATTTGGTACCCGGAGCTGGACCCATATCTGTAGCCCCCTATAGGATGTCCCCCTTAGAGCTAGTCGAGCTTAAGAAACAGTTGGAGGAACCGTTGGATAAGCAGTTGGTGCGGCCTAGTGTATCTCCATGGGGAGCACCCACGTTGTTAGTCAAGAAGAAAGACAGAACTATGAGGTTGTGTGTAGATTACCACCAGCTGAATAAGGTAACTATTAAGAATAAGTATTTTTTGCCTAGAATAGATGACCTTATGGATCAGCTGGTAGGGGCTTGTGTGTTTAGTAAGATAGATCTTAGGTCGGGTTACCATCAGATCCAGGTAAAGTCTGAGGATATCCCAAAGACTGCTTTTAGAACCCGCTATGGTCATTATGAGTACTTAGCTATGCCTTTCAGTGTGACCAATGCTAGTGTGTTCATGGATTACATAAATAGGATCTTCCACCCCTACCTTGACAGCTTTGTGGTAGTTTTCATAGATGATATCCTGGTATATTCTAAGACCAAAGAAGAGCACGAAGAGCACTTGAGAATTGTGCTGCAGACCCTTAGGGACCAACAACTGTATGCTAAGTTGTCTAAGTGTGAGTTCTGGTTGGAGAAGTTGAGTTTCTTAGGACACGTGATATGTCGAGGTGGTATAACTATAGATCCTTCTAAGGTGGAAGCCGTCCTTAAATGGGAAAGCCCCAAGTCCGTGTTCAAGATTAGGAGTTTTCTGGGCTTGGCCGGATATTACAAGAGATTTATAGAGGGTTTCTCCAAGTTAGCATTGCCTTTGACCAAGTTGACTAGAAAGGGGCAAGTGTTCATATGGGACACCCAATGTGAGCATAGTTTTCGAACTCTTAAGGAAAAGCTAACAACTGCACCTGTGTTAGTTTTGCCTAACCTAGGAGAGCCCTTTGAGGTGTGTTAATGCAGGATGATCGGGTCGTTGCCTATGCTTCCAGGCAGCTTAAAACGCATCTAAGGAACTACCCTACCCACGATCTGGAGTTGGCTGCCGTGGTGTTTGCCCTTAAGATATGGAGACATTATCTTTTTGGCTCTAAGTTCGAGGTGTTTATTGACCATAAAAGCCTTAAGTATCTGTTTAGCCAGAAAGAATTAAACATGCGTCAACAGAGATGGCTAGAATTCCTTAAGGATTATGATTTTGAGCTTAGTTATCATCCTGGCAAGGCCAATGCGGTGGCCGACGCTTTAAGTAGAAAGTCTCTCCATGTTTCTGCTTTGATGGTTAGGGAGTTGGATTTGTTGGAACAGTTTAGAGACCTTAGTCTAGCATGTGAGCTCACCCCTACAAGTGTGAGACTAGGAGCCCTGCAAATTATGAGTGGACTGCTAGAAGAGATCTGGGAAGGGCAGAGGTCTAACCCTTTCCTGCAGACTCAGCTAGAAGCCATAGCATCAGGGAATGCTAGTAGTTTCCAGATAGGGATGGATGGATTTTTGAGACTTCAAGGTAGAGTCTGTGTCCCCAACATATCCAGGCTCAGAAGAGCGATCCTAGAAAAGGGGCATAGAAGTAATGTGAGTATCCATCCCGGTGCCACCAAGATGTACCAAGACCTCAAGACTATGTTTTGGTGGCCGAACATGAAGAAGGAGGTCAGTGAGTTTGTTTATGCGTGTTTTGTCTGTCAGAAAGCCAAGGTAGAGCACCAGAGACCATCGGGTAAGTTGCAACCCTTGGAGATACCCCAGCGGAAGTGGGATAGTATCTCCATGGATTTTGTTGTAGGTTTGCCTAGGACCCGGGCTGGGTTAGATTCTATCTTGGTTATTGTTGACCGATTGACTAAGTTTGCTCACTTTATCCCGATCAACATCCAATTTTCCTTAGAGAAGTTGACCACCTTGTATATTAGCGAGATTATCAGGTTACACGGTGTACCCTCTAGTATAGTGTTCGACCGGGATCCGAGGTTCACATCTAGATTCTGGGAGAGTTTGAACAAGGCTCTGGGAACCCGGCTTCGGATGAGCTCGGCCTACCACCCTCAAACTGAAGGCAGACTGAATTAACCATTCGGTCACTAGAAGACCTTTTGAGGGCGTGTGTTCTAGAATAAGGGGGTAGCTGGGATAGTTTTCTACCCTTGATAGAGTTTACCTACAACAATAGTTTTCACTCTACCGTTGGCAGGGCTTCCTACGAAGCCCTATATGGTAGAAGGTGTAGGACACCCCTATGTTGGTTGGAACCCGGTGAGAGTCTTGTGCTAAGGCCTGATGTGGTGCAACAAACGACTGAGAAGGTCAGGTTGATCTGGGATAGGATGAGGACGGCCCAGAGTAGACAAAAGAGTTATCATGATAGGAGGAGGAAGGACTTAGAGTTTGAGGACAACGATCATGTATTCTTGAAGGTCACCCCATGGACCGGGGTCAGCCGAGCATTGAAATCCCAAAAACTCACACCCCGGTTTGTTGGTCCTTTCCAAATTCTAAAAAGAGTCGATCCCGTAGCCTACCAAATTGCCTTACCCCCGTCCCTTTCCAATCTCCCTAATGAATTCCATGTGTCTCAACTTCGTAAGTACATTCATGATCCATCTCGTGTAGTCGAGTTGGATGATATTCAAGTAAAGGAAAACATAACGTGTGAAACACTACCTTTGAGGATTGAGGATCGACGGGTAAAGCTTCTAAGAGGAAAAGAGATTCCCTAGTCAAGGTTATCTGGGGAGGCATATCTGGAGAAGATGATACATGGGAGCTAGAGAACCAGATACGGGAAGCCTACCCGGCTTTGTTTACATCAGGTAATTTCGGGGACAAAATTCCTAAAAAGGTGGGAGAGTTGTAACGACCCAGATTATAAGTTGCTAATATGGATGCTTGATGTGTGTAATTAGTGATTAAATTTCATGTGCCATGTGTGTTATGTTGCTTAATTACTTGATTTATTTTGGTAAGTGCTGGTTGTTTTTGTTCTGCCTTAGTATGCATGTTTTATGATGGATGTGCTAAGTCAACTTTGATTGGCTGTGGTTGCTATCCGAACATGTAAGGTGGACATGTCCTGTCAGCTGAGTACTTAAGAGAAAGAGTGTGCAGTGGAAGCTTATTCATCTCTCTTCTCTTTGCATTTTCCTCTTGCTTTTCTCTGTCCTATCTCTGAAGCTCTCACCCAGGACTCTCTTTTCCTCTCCCTTAACCTTTTTGTGTTGCCTTCCACCCACGAGTGTCACTGTAGCTGCTGCGGAACTTCCAACGCTGAGAAGAACCTCGTGGTCAGAGCTGGAGCTTTCGACAAACACACCGTAAAGCTTGTGAATAAACTCTTAATTAGGTAAGGGGAGTTTATCATGTTTCTTAATAGCTTTATGTACCATGTTTTATGTAAGAAGAAAGGGCCATGAAGCCCGAAGGCATGTGAGAAAAACAAAATTATTTTTCAAGCGGAAACACACATACCACACAAGAATCATTCTTTAGGACATAGATGTTACCTTGTTTATATTCGTAACTTGATGATCAAGGATAGGCTTGAAGATACAAGCCCTCTAATGTTGATCCACACCACTTCTTGTCAAGACTCAAGAACACTTCTTGAAGACCACCAACAAACACCAAAGGAGGCAGGCTAGGCACACCAATGGAGAGGAAGAAGGTTAGGTTTCAAAGTGTTTTTACTTATCTAAGAGACTCACCAATAGATTATATTGGTGGCTAAATTTTCTGTCAAAACTCACACAAGGGCACGTGAAAGTGGAGGAAGGTAGATAGGTTTTTTTTTTTCAAAAAAATAATTAGAGAACTATGATCACAATAGCACACTTTATAGAAGAGTTTTAGTCATATTTTTTTAACCAAAAAATCTGATTATGAAGCATCCCACACGTGAAGAAAAAATAGAGTTGTTGTATTTAAAAAATTGCCAACAACCTCCTATCATATCCTCCTAAGACCAAGTCAATTACTTGGGAATTATTTTGCCAAATAATAATTAAATATCAGCCGTATGTAAGCCCCATAATCAGCCCTCAAACTTCTTCCTAAAATCTAGGACATAATCATAATAAGATGCTAGTTGAATTCAAATTCAAATCTAGCTCTTATCTTCTCCTTTTGATATGAAACTAACTACTATAGTTAATTCAAAATTTAAATTATCAAATTTAAATATTAGATAATTAATTTAACTATTTAAATTAATTAATAATGTCTTAGACTATCCAAGCCCATTAACTCCATTCATGCGCCCCTCTCTCTTTAAGATAGGTATCCAAACTCTTTCTTGGGCTAACAACCATTATTAGGCCCAAAACCTTTAATGCTATAATGTCATGACAATAAAGTGTTAGTGTGTGATCCATTAGGCCCAACATAGCTACTGACATAAATGAGTTTGGGCCCAACAAGGCCACTACCCATTTAATGACAACACAGAGCACTAGCAATGCTTTGTTGCCCCAGAACTAGTTAGGTAAATGACAAGATCATCCTATTAAATCTATTTGGTTTCCGTATATATTTCCTTTCGTCTCGGTTACCTTCCCATAAAACCTAGGGTAAGGAAACGTATCTACCCTTGCGGTTTAGGGTAAGCTTTAATACGAAATAGGGAGTCTCCAAATTTACTGACTCTAAAGGCAAATCATCTCATGATTTCTTTTACTATGCATAGATTCCCGAGTCCCGTAAATGTCATCCCGATTTCTCCGGTTTACAGATAACCTAATCTCTCACAGAGATTTGACGAGTTCCTTCAGCTAGTCACCCTAGACTCGTGTTCTTTTAGGACATGCCCAAAGGTATACCTATGTGTCTCCATGTTTCAGGCAGACGAGATATACAATCAAAGCATGTCTTCTAGAACACAGTCTAGGTGAAAACTTTTGGTCTAAAGAAAGACATACCCAAATAATAAGAGACTACTTCTAATGATACTATCTGTGAGATTTCCTCATAGAGTCTCTTTGTGGGTCTGTTCAGTGCGAGGTATACCCTTATAGGTCCACCCACGACTTTAGCTAAGACATCTCCATGTCTGTAGCTCATGAGGTCTTTACCTTGTATATGCATACAAGTAGATAAGCTGTGCTAGTCTTATCTGAGATCACTGATCCCCATTCTCAGTGTCTATAGACTAGGAACTTAAAATTTAGGAGTAGACATCTGGTATCCTTGAATCCTCATGATCGTGATCCCATCACTGATACTCAAGAGATACCTATTCTATTCCAAGGGTTTTATCCAGTTACTCCTATATTAATAATGATATCGAGACAGATATGAAACAAGATAAAGAGCGCTTATAATTTATTTATAACAATATTGAAAAGTACATGTATGTCCTAATCTAATGAAAAGATTGTCTCTAGGACATCCATATACTAACAGTTTGGGGGCCAGGGAGTCCAGCTGTGATGATAACTGCATGCCCCTGGTGTGTGTGATGTTCTTCCTAGAAAGGCTATGTCCTTATGAAGGGAATGTGGTATGTTGTTAAGTCTGTTGTATGTTGTGTTGTGTGGATGCATGGTGTTCTAGTAGGGGAGTAGATGTTCTGAGAACTCCCCATGCATGTGTGTGAAGGCATTTTGATGCTGGAAAGCTTCTAAGGCACTTGTGGAAGTGTTCATGAAGGTGATGAGTACCGGGATGGGTTGGCCGGGTTACACATAGCCATAAACCCATGTTCTGATGTTGGCTACTGGGATAGGTAGGCCGAGCTGAGTAGGTTACGTAGCATGCATGCATGCATGCATACAGAACGTAACTTAATCCTTGTTGGTGGATGCCTGTAGATTGGGTCACCTACCCGGGGTTGTTCGCTTAGAGTTATTAGAATCCCGTTTCCCCTTCTATAAGAGACCGGGTTCCTTACCCGAATGATATATTGGAGCCGCTGAGCTCAAGATTTCACCAAAGAAAGAGCTACCAGGGTTACTAACTCGGATGAGCTCATGTCCTCTCGGGAAAGGAGTCACCGGGTTCCCCTACTCGGTCAAGCTGTGTACCTTCTTCTAGAACGACCGGGTTTTAATACACAAGTCATCTCTAGAAACTCATCATTCCCTTTATAGACAGATCGGGTTCCTCAACCCCAGGATAGGATGTTCCCTTTAGAATTGCTAAGTCCAAACCCTTTCTTGAGAACTGCCAGGTTCCTTACTCGGCAGAACTTGTTGCTCTCGGGAAATGAGCTACCGGGTTCCCTTACACTCTTGTGTAGGTGGGCGAGATACAAACCCAGGTTATTAGAAACCTCGACCGAATTCCTCCGACCTCACCCGTTTTGCTACCCTTGCCTCCTCTTACCAAACTTTACTTCTTTGACTGACCCCTACCGACCTTGTCCGCGTTATACTGACCTTGACAGACCTTGTTCGCTTTCATCCGACCTTGTTCGGATTCTTACCTTGAGATAGTATGTTTAAGTGCCAACCCAGACACCTTGTACTCCACTCCGGTCTATTTTTTTGTATATGTTTGTGAGTGAGTATGCGATTGCGTTGGTAGCTTTGAACTCGGCCGATGTGATGGATTGAGATGATGAACGTGTTCAGATATACATAAATACCCACGGGGGTGTGTGGCATTATCCTACCTAGGAAGAGTTCATTCCTGGTGGTCATACATTGATTGTGCCGTGGTGATATTCTATGTATAGCAGTGAGATGCCAGGACTGGGTGGTGGTAAACCTTGCAAGATCCACGGTCAGCGCATCGTCGAGTCCATGTGTGGGCGGTAAACCGTGAGATGCCAGGGTTGGGTGGTGGTAAACCTTGCGAGGTCACGGTCAGTGCATCGCGGGGCCCTTGTGTGGGCAAAATGTATGTACATGGGAGGGTATGAAGATCCCAGCCAGGACGAGTTATCCCTGCGTTGTGCTATACAATGATGGTGCCCATGAGAGACATACAACATTTTGTATGGCGGAAATGGGGTTGATGATTGGCTGTAGGGTATGGAGGTACTGGGGGCCACATCTGTTGGGAACTCCTTTTGACACCCATTGGCTAATCACCATGGGGGTGTGATTCCTGTGCACGACAGAGTGAGCCTGACATGCTGCTGCATTATTTGACCACTGGGATGGCCCATTTCCGGGATGGTACCACATTGCATAATGAGAACTGAGTCAGGAGCATGCATCATACTAGATTTTTGTGAGTTGATTTATGAAATGGTTGTGGATGACTGTATATGTTGGTATATGATGAATGCTTTGAATGTTGTATTGATATGTTAATGACCGCGTTGTTTCTTGACCAGGTTGTGCTTATTTCCTGTTGTACTCGTTATTTAATATGATGAACTCACCCTTGTTTTGTTGTACCTTGTGGTGTGGTACCTATGACCATGAACTGGGTTTGTGGGAGTAGATGGGCAACAATAGGTGCTTTTAGGGAGAAGACCTGGTTGTCTGGAGCCGTCGTGTTTTGCCGGGATGTCAATGAACATGATCCCGAGCAAGAGCTGCATTTTACTAGATGCACCCCTGGATTTAATGGATGCACTCCTTGTTTTGCTAATTACACCCCTGATTCTTATATTCCTTTTTTTTTCCTTTTTATTTGTAAAACACTTGATGTGTATTCCTTTCGAGACATAATCTTTGTACTTATAATCAAATTACGTTTTATAAGCACCTTGATCTACATGTATATTCTATGATGATAGCCATTATATGCTCGCAAAACTTTACTATCGTTTTCACAAGTAACCAAAGGGATGTTCTTTTTATTAAAATGAGTTTATGCCATTGTTGTGAGTTAGTGATACAATAGCGATGTGGCGGGTCGTTACAAATATCCACATCACATCATCTAATATCATCATCATACATATCAAAGTCATCTCATTTCAACATCATCAACCATATCAACATTATCTCATTTGTACATCATCATTATCTCATTCAATCATCAGCAACACATCAATAACATCTCATTTTAACATTATCAATGACATCAATATCACCTCATTCATCCACAATCGATATTACCACAAGACTGGTATTTTAGGAAAATTCTAAATTAAAGAGGAGGACTACAATATAGAAAACACATTCTTATGCCCATTTAAAAAAAATTAAATAGGAAAACATATTATAAAATATTGGGCAGAGTCTCCTCTATAATTAAGACTTTTCCCAAAAATCCAATCATCACAATAATAATATCATTCACAGTTTTATCCATCAACAAGCCAATTCATCGCATCCCATTAGCTAAAAGCAGTTTTTCTTGAAAACGAGCACACACAGGAACAAACATACATCAATCATAAATACATCACATCCCATTAGTTAAAAATGTAGTTTTTCTTGAAAACCAGCACACAGCAGAGACAAGTAGTTATCTTCATAGTTAGACTCCCTGGCCCCCAACTATGGTATCTAAACTATCGCCAAAATAATAAACTCCTCTTACCTAACTAGGAGTTCTCCTGTTAAAACCTCATAGTGTTGTTTTGGAGATCCTTCAATACGCATGTTTTCATCCAAACGCAAAGCTCTATATACCAAATCGAAGACAATTTAATATAGATTTCCAAGGTAAGATCAATATTAATATTTGGGGTCAAACACCCACTCAAATCAAAAAGGGGCTAAAAGGGTGTTTGGGGAGTTTACATAATTTTGAAATTCCGATCACACCAATGTGATTGGTGTTCAACAAGGATCACAAAAATGACATCAATTTCATAAAAAGGAGACTTTTACAACATCTCATTTTCAAAGGGTTTTTCAAAGGAAGTGTAAAACTCCCAACAACGATACCCAAAACACAAGAGACACTAATAGAAGCTTAAACTAGCTAGGAGAAGACTAAAGAAACTAAGATTACCTCAAGGAAACCAAGAAAGGAGGATTGGAAGTTCTGTTCTCTACTGAAACTTTGAGTAGAGTTTCAAAGATTCCGCTCCGATTAAAGGGTTCATCTCCGTGCGGTGGTCTAGTGACAAGCAACGGCGGCATGTGGTGGTCACCGGTGGTCTTGGGTGGTCAAGAAGGGTGGTGAGAGGTGGGTTGGCTGTTGGGAGGGAGAAGGAGGCTGATTTTCATGGTTTGGAACACCTCTGCACTATTTATCACTGCCTTCACTTGCCCAGGCGAGCAAAAGTGCCTGCAAAATTCGCTTGGGCGAGCTGACCAGATTCTAGAATTTCTACTACAGTGAAAAATTAATTTCTCATGTTCTAGAAATTATGTGGATAATCCCAACGGTCAAAAGTTATAAATATGTGTTAGGAACCTACCTTTAAAATTTGAAAGAGATCCAATAGTTAACCAATCCAGAATGATGATTTTTATAAAATAGGTTTTGGGTCAAACTCGGAAACACTAAAATACAACGCATCTCAAACAGACTCCACATAACTTGACCTCTACATCAAGCAATTGCACATGGATAATTCACATAACATTTCAACTAATACTAATTAATAAATTAATCAAATCATACAAGGAATGCATCACACATATTTTAAGTTACCGAAATTTCAGGGTGTTACAAATAATACCCTCCATGAGCAACTACATACAACCTTATGGAAAATTGTTCATCACAACATCACAATATACCACATGTATGGCTCAACCGCCATAAATCATTCAATCAAAATCATGCCAACTTGTCCATGGCGACAAAATATCCTCAAGCTAAAGACAACAAGTTAGTAATCTAGCTAGTAAACCATAATATATCCTTCAAATAATTTTTAATTTATTTAGACCTTCATAAGAATAAAATTAGAACTTAGTCTAGCCCTTATTCTCTTGTCAATTTACCACCATAATACTTATCCTCAAAATTGACCCACTTAAGTAATTAAACCATTTGGCCACATACCATTCAACTCTACTTCTTAAAATTAATATAAAACAGTCCCAACACACACACACACACATACACACACACACACACATATATATAAGCTAACAGTCCAAATACCATTAAAAATCAATTCGAAGGATTATCAAAATCAAGTTCAAATATTACTAATGTTTCATCATTTCAATCATCAACCTATCCTATTCTTAAATCAACATAACCGCATCATAAAATAACCTTCAATGATCTGATATTCAGCCTAAATGATCAACCATAAATCTACACCATTATACATATAGGTTAGTCGAAGTAAACCCGTAATTAAAGATTGAAGCCTAGCCTATCTTAGGTGAAGTTGTGTCCAAGTTCTTCAAGAAGTAGTTGTACTTCTTTAAAATTCTTCAAGTATGGAAGTCTTTATATGAAAGAAAGAAGAAAATAGAGGTATAGGACACTAGGAGTGGCTATGGTTATGAGCAAATGAAAAAGGATAACAAAGTGCAAAGTGAAACAAGGTAGCCGTGAGAGTGAGTCTCGGAAGCTAGTAATTTATGTGTAAAACTTTTGTTGTATGATAGGCTAGGTATTAATGGAATTTAGATAGATTACAATTTTCTTAGTAGTTAGTTTAGTTACAATGTAACTAACTAATCATTACTTAAGGGATATTATCCTACTCTTTTGTCCTTATTCTCTAGATTTTTTCTTGGTCAAATATTCCTTAATCCTTGACTTGGTGCACGTGGAGCATGGCTGAGCAGCTTAATTTTATTTGCTTGATTCCTACAATTTCACATACACACAAGGCCATAATTTACCTTTTCCCTTTGGCCTTCACAAATATTCACACCAACATACACATTCACGGTTGCTTCTATAGTTTAATGTTTTGAAACAAGATTCCCTTCATTAATGACCCATGTGCATGTACAAATAGATCTTTCATGAAGCAACCTATGATTGGTGCAAGCTTGGCTGAAACATTTAGCCCTTGTGCCAAAATTCTAGGAGCTACACGTTGCCAAATTTTTTTTTTACTTCCAAAGCTTAAAAAAAGTCTCACCTCATATTGTTTGGTTCTTCCTATAATCTATACTAATCTACAGGTCCATAAATTTCCATCTTTTAGTATGTCAAACTAGACTTCCTAAGCTTTCCAACAAGGTATCACATGTCTCATTTGTATTTCTTAAACTCTAGATATAGTATTTTAAAAACAAAACTTCAAAGTTGCAAGCGGGCTCAAATTAGGATAATAACATCTCTTAGTGTTTTCACTACTGCAAGCAGTAAACAATCAAGTTTTGGAAAAAAATTTGATGTGTTAAGAGTTATCATCTAGATATTTAATTTCATATATGATAATCTTAATTTGAGTAACAAATGAGAGAGATGTGAATTTTTAAAAATGGGTGGCAATAGTTGTTTTTGAGTGTGGACAGTTTTGAACAGCTTGTGTTCAAATAAATTCTATCATATTCTTCATGCATCAAACTATCATCACATATCCAAAATTAATTTAAACATAAATATAGGCTCAAGATAAAAATTTAAGGATGTTACATTTCACCCCCTCTAAAACGAAAATTTTTCCCTCAAAATTTGTAAATACCTGTAAACAAGTCAGGGTACTTTTTTATCTCTGATTCTAACTCCCAAGTATATTCTTCCAAACGTACTTTTCCCCATGCTACTTTTACCAATGATGCAGACTTATTTCTTAATTGTTTTATTCTCTATCCAAAATTCTTGCTGGGGGTAAGCTCATAGTTAAATTTTCCTTTAACTGTATTGATTCAGATTCTAGAAATGACTCAATCAAAAATATATTTAAGGAGTTGAGAGACATGAAAAACATTATGAAGGTTAGAGAGATTTGGTGGTAAAGCTATTTGATAAGCTACTGTACCTATACTTTTCAAAATTTGGAAAGGACAATGAAACGAGGACCTCCCATGTAATCTCTACTCCATTACCTACCAAAATTTGCTTGTGGCTATTCCACCAATACTCAGCATCAGATTGTAACATATATATATATATATATATATATATATATATATATATATATATATATATAACATAAGTTACTTTCTGTTGATCAGAACAGTCTAGAAGAGTAAATATCTTTTCTATTTCTCTAACCCATTCTTCAGCCATATCTGGATTAAAGGTTCCCTTAAATACTGGTGGATTAGACTTTTTAAACTCAGCAAACTTATGATATTCTAAATCAGTCACCTGCCTCCTATTATTATCTTGACTAAAATTATTGTTATTATCATGATTGTTATTATTATTATGGTTTAGTTGCACCATCATTTGAGTAGCTATTGTAGCTTGTTGACTTGTTGCAGTCACTTGTTGATTTGCAGTAGCCGCTTGCTCTTGCATAGCTGCCAGCATTTCATGAAGAATATTTATTTCTTCACTATTACCACCATCTTGTGGTGCTCCTCTTCCTCTTGTTATTCTAGTAGCCATGAATTCCTATTCACTTTCACAAAAATACTTAGGTGATCAGACTCAATATAAAGTAAAGTGCATCAGAATTCAACAAGCATAAACAATCACACTCAAAGTACATAGAAAAGCATAGTCAGTCCATTCCCCTTAGGCTCTAACAGTATAACTGATCTAATACCAAAACTGTAACGATCTAATATATTTCTAAATAATTTTTATTATTGGTAATTTCTAATGAACGTGTATTAATAAGTTATCAAATTATATAAGTTGGAAACTAATTTATTAAACATACTTTGGTCATTGTTACATCATTCACCACTACAAGTTATAAGGTTCATCATGCATACCATAATATCTCACACTAAAACATAAGATTACTAAGAAACCCATTGCCCTATTAGATATGATACTTATTTATTTTTCCATTGATGGATCAGGGTAGGAGAGAGAAAATTGTAGAAATGGATCGTTAGGGTTGAACATGTCGTTCAGAACTGACACTAGAAAATGTTCCAAAGTAAATATAAACACGAATAATCGAATGCATGGTAATAACATAGCAGTTTCTTTCTTTGTTTCTATACCATCCCAGGTCTAGGGCATCAAGGAAGATGATTACTGAGGCCATCTAAAAAAAATGAAACAAATCTAGTGAGAAATAAAATTTCTCAGTAGGCAAAACTAAACCATCAAATACGTTAGTATGTTAGTAACCATCAATAAATTCCAATAAAATCCATACAATAAATAACCATTCAACAACATGTATGCATGAATGAAATTCAAGGGTGCACATGGCCTCTACATATTGTACAATATGTAGCTAATTCTCATACTAGATGTAGAAATGTTGAGGTCGTCTTATGCTAATCATGCATAACAATTCCATGTTTTTCACCTGGTCTCTACATCTCGTACTAGATGTAATATCGGATCCTATTTTGCAAATCTTGTACTAGATTTGGAAACATGAATCAATATGTATCATCATATTAAATCCATCATTCTCATCAATAATACCCTCCATGAGCAAATACATACAACCTCATGGAAAATTTTTCATCACAACATCACAATATACCACATGTATGGCTCAACCACCATACATCATTCAATCAAAATCATGCCAACTTGTGCATGGCAACAAAATATACTCAAGCTAAAGGCAACATGTTAGTAGTCTAGCAAGTAAACCATAATATATCTTTCAAGTAATTTCTAATTTCTTTAGACCTTCATAAGAATAAAATAGAACTTAGTCTAGCCCTTACTCTCTTGTCAATTTACCACCCTAATACTTAATCCTCAAAATGAACCACTTAAGTAATTAGACCATTTGTCCACATACCATTCAACCTCTACTTCTTAAAATTAATATAAAACAGTCCCAACTCATACATATAAGCTAATAGTCCAAATACCATCAAAAATCAATTCAAAGGATCATCAAAATCAAGTTCAAACATTACTAATGTTTCAGCATTTCAATCATCAACCTATCTTATTCTTAAATCAACATAACCGCATCATAAAATAACCTTCAATGATTTGAAAATTCAGTCTGAATGATCAACCATTAATTTGCACCATTATACATATAGGTTAGTCCAAGTAAACCTTTAATTAAAGATTGAAGCCTAGCCTACCTTAGGGGATGTTGTGTCCAAGTTCTTCAAGAAGTGGTTGTACTTCTTTAAAATTCTTCAAGTATGGAAGTCTTTATATGAAAGAAAGAAGAAAATAGAGGTATAGGACACTAGGCTACGGTTATGAGAAAATGAAAAAGGATAACAAAGTACAAAGTGAAAGCAAGTGGCCGTGAGAGTGAGTCTTGGAAGCTAGTAATTTACGTGCAAAATTTTTATAGTATGATAGGTTATTTATATTAATCAAGTTAGTTAAGTATTAAGGGAATTTAGTTAGATTACAATTTGGTTAGTAGTTAGTTTAGTTAGAATGTAACTAACTAATCATTACTTAAGGGATATTATCCTACACTTTTGTCCTTATTCTCTAGATTTTTCTTGGTCAAATATTCCTTAATCCTTGACTTAGTGCATGTGGAGCATGGCTGAGCAGCTTAATTTTATTTGCTTGATTCCTACAATTACATATAGACACAAGGCCATAATTTACCTTTTCCCTTTGGCTTTCACAAATATTCACACCAACATACACATTCACGGTTGCTTCTATAGTTTAATGTTTTGAAACAAGATTCCCTTCATTAATGACCCATGTGCACGTGGAAATGGATTTTTCATGGAGCAACCTCTGATTGGTCCATGCTTGGCTGAAACTTCTGGCCCTTGTTTCAAAATTCTTGGAGCTACACGTTGCCAAAACAATTTTTTTTTTTTACTTCCAAAGCTTAAAAAACAATCTCACCACATATGGTTTGATTCTTCCTATAATTTGTACAAATCTACAAGTCCATAAATTTTCATTTTTTAGTATGTTAAACTAGACTTCCTAAGCTTTCCAACAAGGTATCAATGCCTCATTTGGATTTCTAAAACTCTAGATATAGTATTTTAAAAACAAAACTTCAAAGCTGCCAGGGGGCTCAAATTAAAACAATAACATCTCTTAGTTTTTTCACTACTGCAATCAGTAAACAATACAATTTTGGCTAAATTTTTGATATGTCAGAGTTAAAATCTACATATTTAATTCCATATATCATAATCTTAATTTGATTAAGAAATGAGAGAAATATGAATTTTTAAAAATGGGTGGCAGTAGTAGTTTTTGAGCGTGGACAGTTTTGGACAACTTGTGTTCAAATAAATTTTATCCTATTCTTCTTGCATCAAACTATCATCAGATATCCATAATTAATTTAAACATGAATATAGGCTCAAGATAAAAAATTTAGGATGTTACAAAAGCTCAAATGCAAAAATTTGCTAAGGAATGAATAGATAGTGTAAGACGAAATGTATTGCCCAATGAGTTTATAAAGTTTAGCTTCAGAGATTTCCTTGTTTCTTTATGATAATGTTTACACTTTGCTTTTGGGTAGAGGCTCCCTTTTATAGACTTCATTGTAGAATCTTTTACAGGATTAAGGTTGAGTCTTGAAATGACCATTATCTCACACTGAGAGGCGAGGTAACGTGGTACACTCTGATTGGAGAGGAAAGGAATAAAAATATAGACAACAATGTGTGCTTCTTATCCATGTAAAAAATGATGTCTATGGAATATTCTATAAAAACCTTATATTCTTTTCTATTATTTCTTTTCCTTTTCATACTTTGTTGGACATGACATATAAAAGTTAAAATGAGTATGTAAGTGAATTATACCAACTGGATGAGAGTAATGAAAACACTCAGTTTATACACATTGGTTTTCATAATGAGTGGACGTGATTGGTTTTACAACATGTTGGGCGCTAGATATATCTAAAGAAAATGTTTTCCACTTTAAGCATGGACGTGACTTCTAGATAACAATTAGGTCCTTTTATGAAGTTGGTCCTGTCCACTTAACATTAGCTCATTAGATTATAAACAATTTATACTTTTGTAAACATCAAAATTTAAGATGTGATAAGTCATGCAATTTAGTAGATTGTCTAGACGGTTTGAAGCAGAAGATAAATAGGGTCAAAATAAAGATAGTGGTGGTGTTTAGTTGTCACCATCTTCAATTACCTATTTCAAAATTTTAAAGTAAATGGATCACAAAAATTGATGATTGAAAACTAAATAAACTACCAAAATGAAACATTTTGAAAACATAAAGGTCCACAATAAGAATTTTAAAACTTAATGTACAAAAATGAAACAACGTTGAAACATAATGGATCAAAAGTAATATTTAGCCTTTATTATATAATTTGTATATTTTCTAACTCATTTTTTCTTATTTTTTTTACATCATTATTACAACCATTATTTTTTGGATAAATAGCCATTTCTATATTTGGATGTGTATATAAATAACTGACAATTTAGTCCCTCAAAGATGTTTTTTATTTATTTAGTCCCCGAATGCTTAAAAAGAGTGACAATTATGTCATGTCATATAACTTAGTACCAAATTGGCCGCTGAAACTTTACAAATTAATATCAAATTAATTATTCAACATTAAAATCTAATGAAAAATGGTCCCTTGAAACTTAATGACAAGATATGTAATTATCGCACTTTTAGATATTCCGGAAATAAATGAAAAAAATTCATCTTTCAAAAATCAAATTGTTAGTGATTTATATATTTAAAGACTAAAATGATCATTTATCCATGACTTTTGCTTCTTCACCTTTTTTATTTTATTTTTCTCCTTATTCTACCTTAGTATACCTCTAAATAAAGTGTACATTTTTATTTTTATTTATTCTTCACTTTTTCCTTCTTCTCCTAACATTTTTTTATTTGATGTATATATTGAACACACATGTGAAAATTGTTTACTTTGCAGTGAGGTGCACAAAGGCAGTGAAAGTGCGTGAGTCCAAAAATGTCATGACATGTTCTGTGAATATATTATCCTAAGAAATAATTAATTTGGAAAAATAAATTTTTCAATGACACTTAAATAAAAGTAAAATAAAAGTTATGATAAAAGCCACTCCATTTTAAAGTGGAAAAAGGAGAGAAATAAAGAGAAAATTATAGATGTAATAATTAAAGTAATAAAAACAAAAAAAAAGACAATAAAAATGTGATCGAAATTAAATGAAAAAGAAGTATGTTTATAATTTTCTAAAATAAATCTATCTAATTATATAATTTTGATTTTTTTGTTTTATTGGTGATATAACTACAACAATACCTAAGAAGTAGGGTTAGTTTTTTCTAATTCCTTCTATCAAGTTCAATTCTTCTCTGAATCTTATTTTATTTCTTTTATATGTGATCCTTTTTCTTCATTTGTGTTGTTTCATGTCTCATAATTGTTTGTGTTCATCATCAAATTTCTTATTGAATATTGAGTTATAGCTTTAACAGAGACAGAGATAGAAAAGAATTTATGATAAACAATGAGAGACATTTGAGGGAAAAACGAGAGAAATTGATATGAATTCTAAATAAATAAAAAATGCAGTAATCGATATTCTTTCATCGAGGTTTAGGGTCAATTAGCATTTTATTATGATTATTATTATTAGATGTAAGTACTTTATTGAAAATGTAATTAATACTCTTCTTCAATTTTAATGTAATGATATTAATATAATTCTACATATTTTAAATATTAACAACTTTATATATGTGTACATATATTTAAAATAAATACTAAAATTGAATATAAAAATATTCAATTTAAACAAACTCGTAAAACATACTGGTTTAGAATCTATTAATTTTATTAGAGCTATTATTCATCCTTACATTAAGAAAAATAAATATTTATTATTACTAAATTTTATCATAAATGATTAAGATTAAGATACAAGCTATGTGAGTACTATATGTTATCAAATAACTATTTTAATGTGTCTTTAAGTTTTGATCATTTATATATGATTATATGGCTTAAATTTATCATTCTCAACATTAAAAATCATTTCCCACAAAATATTAGTGGTCATCTTTTTTATTTTATTTTTTATACTGAATGGTCATGTCTTTAAATATTGATGATTCTTATATATACCATTAAATGTAGCTATATCGAATATTAATTACACAATGCACATTATACTGTTAGTTCAAATCTACAAATTAACAGTTTTATTTCTTCTGAACATAAATTATATCCATAGAAATTACAATCACAATATCTATCGTATGTTTTTCATTAATAAATAACATTTTTGCAGTAATAATATTTATGTTAATTACATATAAAAGACTAAAAATATTTATTTTTTTCGTGAATTTCCTAATACTATGGAATGGATAATCTACTTGTACTTACCGAAATCTGAAGCTGACCGACGTTAGGATCGACGTAGTCAAGATGGTCTGGGAGGAAGTGTCGGAGGTAGCTTTATGGGTATCTCCGCGTTGAAGGCCTCTTCAAGAATAGTGGCTTGATTTGCGATTAGGGGATGTATAACGCTCATACCTAGTTATCCGTGGGAGAGGTTGGCGCTTGTCCGGCTTGTGCCTTTTGTTTGATTTGTGTGAGTCGGTCATGGTGTTGTCCTCTTTTTTGTCACTTTTTGTCTGGCTTGTCAGACCTCGTTTCTGAACCTTGACATCTCTTCCATTTGAATTTACTCTTTCGATAGTTTGCATAACTCATCCATGCTGCTAGGAGGATTCTTGCACAGACTATCAGCGAATCTATAAAGTCGTAGGACGAGCAACATGGAGTGTAATGCCACTTCAGGATTCAGGTTTCTAATATGGGCAACAATTCGGCCAAAGTTGTCCATGAACTTATAGAATGATTCATTATCTGCTTGTCACAAACTGGCTAGGGCCACAAAAGTCATGCGGTGTGACCGACTGGTTGCATACTGAGAGCTGAATCGTTCGACAAGGTACGCTTTCAATAATAAATGACATTTTTGTAGTAATAATATATATGTTAATTACATATAAAAAACTACAAATATTTATTTTTCGTAAATTTCATAATACTACGAAATGGATAATCTACTTGTACTTACAGAAATCTGAATCTGACCGACGTCAAGGTCGACGTAGCCAAGATTGGGCTCCACGATCTCATATGTCAGACTACAGGTACCCTTCACTGGGAGAACAAAGGGGGACTTGCAAAGCAAAAGACTCTGATGCGCAAGTAAGTACGTGAGTGAGTTAAGAATGAATTGAAAAGGGTGCGATAAAACCTGATATTTATAGCATGGGATAAGAGCTTTGGGTCCTTTACTGTAGGAACTGTTATAGTGGTGTAACAAATCTTATAGATAATTGCTAGCTTGTAGATAAGTCATAGGTTATACATAATTCGTCTCTTGTAGATAACGGAGTACCTGTAACTTGATAAAGGAGTTGTGACATTATTATTAATATTCAAATATTGAGGTATTTAGAGATAACATGTTAGCCCAGTAGCCCAACTACTAAGGGCGATGTGTCAGTGCTCCTGTTCCAGGGATGACACGGAAGGCTAATGTGCAGATTGAAGCACCACGTCACTCGCCACATCCATTTTGTGGAACCCAAACAATAAATAAGCCCACCAAGCTCTGAGTCAGCTTGTTGGTGAAAGAGCTTGTCTGATGTCGAGGGTAGTAGCTCTGAGTTAGCTTTATCGTGAGTCTGTCAACTCCCCTTGCCTAGACAAGTGTTATATGGGCTATTTCCACTAAGTTGTCTAGGGAGGACACACTTTTCATTTTGCAGGCAAAGTCATCCATTCCATGTGGGAAAAATCCCTATATTTAACAATTCTACCCTCTCCGACCGTTAAAGGGTTCATGAAAGACAGGTGTTTCGTTTTTCTTTTCCGGCAGGTGAGTGCCGCGTATGTGCATTACTTTTTCATATCTTTTATACGAGGAGTGGGGCACGTCCTGGAGACGTGGTACATGGATTGGTATGATTGCATCATGGTGCGAATTTTCAAGGCATCATTTGAACTCCAGTCAATTTCTGAAGGGTCGGGTTTCCACTTAAATGAGCTGTATGTTATGTTTTGGCCACCACCATTTTTGAATTCTTCTTCATCTTCCTCTTTGTGATTTCCTTGCATTTTGTTCATTGTTCTTATGATTTCCTCTTCTTCTTCGATCGTCTTCCTCACTCAGAGGTACATTTCTCTACCACCATGTCTTTCATTTTCGATTCTGTTGTGGGTATGAGCGGAAGTGATTTTGGGGTTTTGATGAGAATCCCCCTGCCTTGATTCAATTTCGGACCAATTCTAGGTTGGAGTTCGCACACCAACAGAGCCAGAATCGAACTGTTATCTTTTATGTATTTCTCGGCCTACAGAACTCAGATTGGACTGATTCCAAAACGAGGTGAAAGAGGACTTTCTGAAATGCAATTTAGACACAAAAAACACCGAAAAA
>QARZ01041007.1:44070-55875 GCA_013407115.1 Glycine latifolia
TTTTTTCTAACTTGTTAGACCTCGTTTCTGAACCTTAACATCTCTTCCATTTAAATCTACTCTTTCAATAGTTCGCATAACTCGTCCATGCTGCTAGGAGGCTTCTTGCATAGACTATCATTGAACCTACCAGGTCGTAGGGCGAGCAATATGGAGTGTAATGCCACTTCAGGATTCAGGTTTCTAATTTAGGTAGCAATTTGGCCAAACCTGTCCATGAACTTATGGAATGATTCATTATCTACTTCTCACAAACTGGCTAGGGCCATAGAAGTCATGTGGTGTGACTGGCTGGTTGCATATTGGGAGCCGAATTGTTTGACAAGGGTGTCAAAGTTATCAATGGACCGTGGAGGGGGTCCTCCACACCATGTCAATGCTTCCCCTTTGAGGGATGTTAGGAAAACTCAACACAAGATTTTGTCATCATTGGTGTAGAGATTAGCCTTGGTGAGGAATGCGTTTAGATGTCCATTCAAATCTATAGTTACCTCGTAGCGCTCTAGGTTGGAAGATTTCCAACCTAATGGCAAGTCAACCTCTATGATATGGTTAACAAAAAGGTGTCGATGAGTCATCTACCTTTCATGGTGGTGTATATGCAAAATGGTGAAATCGCCTTGGGTGTTGATGGTTTGTCGGGGGTGTGATTCCCCATGAGTACGTTTGTGAATCGTGTGGGCAAAGTGTTCATCGCCCTGTGGGCGTGCCGCATGAGCCTCCAACTAGTTGTGGTCAGCCTTCAGCTTTCTAAGTTCCTCCTCTTAGCGCCATTCCATCTCAGTAATGCTTGTTTGGAGTTGTTGGAGAGTGTCATTGTCTGTCATGGTTCTTAGGGGTGGATTTGAGCTCTCAGAGGTGTCTCGCATCTGAGGCCAGACCGCGTGTTAACCATTTGTGAAAAGAGGCTATGGGGGAAATTTTATCGCGGCCCCATGGTGGGCGCCAAATGTACTTATCGAAATCTGGAGCTAACCAATGTCAGGGTCGACATAGCTAATAACGACTGTCGAATCATTCCAAAACAAATAAAAGTAGGATTAATTCTGCAGTATAGGAATAACCTAGGTCGATTTAGAGATACAATTCAATTTGGTTCTGACTTTAATCCACTTATAAACAGCAGGGGGAATTTCAACGAATAGTTTGCAGACAATAAAAGAAAATTACAGAAACATAAACAAAATGTAGAAAATGCAGAAATTGGCAAAGTGTATGAAATAGGTTGTGAAACTTATTCAAGACCATCATCAATCCAATTCACCAAACCAAGCAATTTGAATTATCACAATTCTATAGATAATGATCATATTGTGAAAATTCATTCAATGTCATTAGATGTAGTTCAATCGAATTAATCCCTAAATTTATTGAAATCACAAATCTGATTGAGATATCATCCAAACAATCAGTGATTAAATTCGAAATTAGGAAATGTGTTAGATACTGGGGAAGCTTGAAGTGGATCAAGATGTATGCTGAGGCTCTTTGCTTGGATGAGTTTTAGCTTTTACATGTCATTCAATTGAAGGCATTTGTAATCACTGGATGTATGAGAGTATTCATCCTATGATCCATTTCATTGCATAAACATCATTCATTGGCTTGCATTCATGGTTTTATAAAAGCACATGTCTTGTGAAAAAGCTTAAAGCATTCATGATTGCATAAAAGTCAAAGTGCTCATGGTTTAAGTTTTTGGAAAAACAAACTTAGCATTGCCTTAATCGATTACCTCAATTTGGTAATCTATTACTTGAGCCACAAAGAGCAAAATAATCGATTACAGATATCAAGTAATCAATTACATTGTGTAAACACAGAACAAGTCCTGACTGTGTTAATCGATTACCATTTATCCGTAATCGATTACTAAGCATGGTTTTGAAAAAGAGAATCCCTGTAGTAATCGATTACAATATGAATTAATCGATTACTTTGTTCATGTAACTTTTCCCGAAAGCTCAAGAACATTTTAATCGATTAAATGTGTAATTAATCAATTACTTAAGGATAAATAATAGATTACTTGAATGAATTAATCGATTACTTAAGGATAAATAATTGATTACTTGAATGAATTAATCGATTACATTCAGTTACATCTATTTTCTATAAAAAGCAGTTGGGTCTTTTGATTTAAAAAAAAAATACTAAAAACTTCAAAATTTTTCATTGCTCTCAAAAGCCTTCTGCATATAGAAAAGATACACTGAGTCTCAAAGCTCTTGTTCCAAAAATCAAGATCTTCATGCATTATTGATAAAATTATTTTTGGAGAAGATTTTAAAAGAGTTTTTGGAGAGTTGGGTCTGAAGCTTGCTTTCTCTCAACCTGATAAGGTTGTATCTCTCCTATAAAATTTTGCTGTAATTTGTTTTTATATTTTAGCTTGTAAGTTGCTATTTTGAAAGGGTTCTTTAAAGCTTTTCTAGAGTAGGGTTCTCTAGAGGGAAGAGTAAATAAGGGTTCTCTATGTCTTGATCATTAGAAGTCTGAAGGATTTTTAGATTTTAATTTTTTATCTAGGATTGATAAAGGGTAATCTTTTGTAAGCTTGTAAAGAACATATTTTTTTGGTATAGTGGAACTCTAGCCAAGGTTTGGTTTGAAGAAACTGGATGTAGCTTCTCTTGTTGAAGGGTGAACCAGTATATATCTATGTGTTGATTACTTTCTCTTGATCTCATCTTTCTGTCATTGATTACTAATCTTGTGGATAATCTTTCTCAACAGGAAAACATTTTATGCTATTTCTTTTTGTGAAGGGTTATTCTTGGTTGGCTGAAAGTTTCTTTTTCAAAAGGGTGTCATTGTAATACGATCCTAAATCCACTGCTTGTCTTAAAGAATTTTTTTAAAGACTCTGTTTTAACCAATTTACCCCCTCTTGGTTAATTACGTGTGTTCATATTGTTTTTCAAAATGAATCCATAACCTAATCCATTTTCAATCCTAAGCACATTGATAATCATGAAAATTGAAAATAGGATTGAAGAAGAAGATGAACATTCACAAAGAGATTAAAATACTAAACTAGAACTCAAATTCTTCCTTGCTTGGACTGGATCCTTGGATTGATTGATTGTTTAGCCTTCCATGATCATCACCAATGGAAGAACAATAAAATTTATGTAAGAAAGGAGAAGAACAGAGTTGAAAAGAGGAAGAAAAATGAATAACAGTTGAGGGAAAAAGAGAGAAAAGTGTTTGATCCTAAAAGGAGCACTTTTTGGCCAAATGTAACTCCTTCATAAGAATCCTAGAGTTATGAAACCTCTTCACTTTCTCCTTGTAAATCTTGGAGTTCTCATAGGATTTTAAATAGATCTCCTTAAGTTCTTGCAATTGAACCTTCATTTCCATACCAACTTCATCAAATTCAATGTTACAACTCTTTACAGTCCAATAAGCATGGTGCTCAATCTCCACCAGAAGGTGGCACACCTTACCAAAAACAACCCTATAGGGAGACATCCCCAAAGTTGTTTGATAAGCGGTTATGTGAGCCCATAGAGAATCTTCAAGTAGTGATGTATGTCTAAACCCATTAGACAAGAATTTTCCCAAATCTACCTTACATTGAAACCCAAACTGTAACACCCCGTAGGCCTCCGGTGTGTTATCATTAATTGTATCGAAGAGCGTCTTATAACCATAAAATATTACTCAGCGAAAGCATAGAATCATTTTTCTTGATTCATTATGTATGGAATTCATATAAAACAACAAGCATATCTATATATAAGGCATGTAAAACACACCCCTGCTGATCCAGTGTCTCACAGATATAGATATAGACAGATCAGATACATAAATCATATAGTCAGGAGGAAATGATCTCATATAATATCATCATGGTTCTGTACATTCATATATCTCAGAGTCTCCACCATATCAGGGTGATACAAAAGAATAGTTGCCCTCATCGAGGGTATACAAAACTAAACAACCCATAATAGGGAACAAAACGTAGCAAAACACAAAATGAGCCTTTCAACTCCTTCTGCTACTCTCATCCAAGCAAATGTCTCTACTCGGGCCTCCTGCCCTGAGACTGCTCTCTTCTATCTGAAGAGTCACCTGAAATCATAAATCCCCACACGGGGTGAGATACACATCTCAGTAAGCTCAGGGTCCTTGGGAAATCATTCCCACCCTGGCTCACAATTCATAGCACAAGCATCAGAAAAGCATACAAATCAAGTCAATATCTCATCCATAGCAGAGTTCCACTCAATGCTATCAACAGATGGCAGAGTTATACTCAATGCCCACAGTATATGGCAGAGTTACACTCAATGCCTACGGTATATGGCAGAGTTACACTCAATGCCCTGGCAGAGTTACACTCAATGCCCACAAATCTAGCAGAATCAAGTACATTTATACAGTAACATATCAGTATGCAACAACCAATGCACGCAGTATGAATATGACCATCACTCCCCAGGAGTGTGGTGTGCAACCAAATGGGAATCAATCCCCAGGGACTCAGAACTTACCTAGTAAGGTCTCAGCTAATAGTTCCTTTCCAGGTCTGTAGCTCTTACCCCCAACAGTCTCAGAATCAATGCCTAATCAAAGGCATAAGTAATTTCATGTTAAACTAAGCCTTCAGGCATAATTCACAGTACATATCATATCAGAAATCCCCTATCCTAGGGTTTAATCCATATCTGCCCACACAAGGCTTTTTCTCAGGCTCAACATAAGCATAACTAAGGCTCTGGCATATTAACAAATAATCACAAGTGACCACTACACAGGTCACACAGATAACACAGAGCCAAAATTCAAAGTCATCAGAATCAAAAACTGAAAGTTAATCCTTCATCATTACATTACCCTGAGTAAGTTTCTCTACAGGACCCTGGGCTAATTCTAGCCGCATTTCACTGTGTGTCACATTACTCAGGAAATCCTAAATTCACAAATACCCAAAAGAACTTGAGTCTCTTACCTCAGTGGCGACTCAAATGACCTCAGGACAGCTTCCTCAAGCTCTATTGTCCTTCTCCCCAAGCTATGAGTCCTTGCCCACTCAAATTCTCTGAGTTTTCTCTGAGGGAAGAGATTTTCTCAAATCTAGGGAATTGATGAAGGATTTCCGTTTTCAATCGGTTAAAACTAGTTTCTAAGCCACAGGGAAGTATTCAGACTAGTATATAAGGCACTAGGGAGCTTGAAACATCCATTAATGGGGGTTGGAGGTCCAGGGAAGAAGAACCATGAGTTTTGGCCAAAAATTTCGTGAAATGGCCTTTAAATACAAGGTCTGCCGACCTTCCCACGCTAACCGCGCCATATATGGCGCTATCAGCGCCAAATCAGCGCAACAAAAAGTTTCCTGGGCACTTATGGCGCTAATCGCGCCATTTTCACGCTAATCGCGCCAACTGGCCGCATCTGTGGCGCTAATCGCGCCATTTTCACGCTATTAGCGCGGTGCTACAGTAACTTTTTTTTTTTTTTTTTTTTTTTTAAAACCCAGGTTATTATACAAACTGCAAGCTTTTCTCAAGAACACAAACTTTCAGCTTTCACGTGAACATGGCTGAAACTTTCTTTATTGGAAAACAATGGAAGATGGAAGAAGGGTTAGGGATGAAGATGGATGGCACCATGGAAAAGCTTTCCAATAAGCCTAGGAAGAATCAACACAATAGCATGAAGCCATTGATAAGAAACAAGAGGTTCTTGCACAAGAACAAAGAGAAAACTCACAAATTTTAGATTTGCATTCAATGATCAAAGATGTTTACAACAGTTTTTGGGACAACTTATATATGCACAAAATTACAAGCTAAATGCAAGGAAAATTACAATGAAATGAAGCTTGTAATGCACACTTAATGAAGCCTAAATTCAAGCTAAATGAAGCTTGTGTGCAAGCTTCTCTAAGTGCCTCTTGGCTGACCCTAAACTCATGTAATGGTGCAGTAATTTTAAGTTTTAAGTGCAGTTTTTAGCTTCTAGGTGCAGCCCATAGGTGCTACAAAAATTACACACAAGTGTACCTACAAAGCTTTACAAAAATGCAGTAAAAGCTTTTTATTTGTAACTATTTTTGCTACTAACAAGTGCTGGAATTTATTGAGTTAAATTGAACTTGAGGCATCAAAATCCAGCCATTGTTATCCTTGAGTTGGTGTGCTTCTTCATGCTTGTACAAATTGGCTTGGATGTGGTCTTGAAGTGCTTGAGTTCTACCTCTTGTCATTGGGCCTTTAAAGCTCATCAAAGGAAGTGCTTCAAGCTTTTCTTCTAGACCTTTAGCTTGCAATGGACCTCCATCAAGTAGCTTGCTCTAATCCTTTCGATTGGGTTGCACTACCTTCTACAACACTGGCTTGATCTCTCTATTAAAAACCCCGCTTGCCCATTAGTTTGGGGATGATAAGTAGTAGAACCTCTATGCACAACTCCATACTTCTGCAGCAAGGATGCCAATGAACTGTTACAGAAGTGGCTCCCCTGGTCACTAATAATAGCTCTAGGCACATGATGGAGGTCCAAGTCAAGCCAAAGGTCTAGAAGGGGAGCTTGAAGCACTTCCTTTGGTGAGCTTCATAGGACCAATGACAAGAGCTAGGACTCAAGCGCTTCAAGACCATATTCAAGCCAATTTAGGCAAGCATGAAGTTACAAACCTTATCAAGGACGACAAGAGCTGGATTTTGGTGTCTCAAGTCCACTTTAATTCAATAAATTCCAGCACTTGTTAAGAGAAATTCAATTTAACATTTGTAAATAAGTAGTTACTGCTTTAATCGATTATTTGGGCTTGGTAATCGATTACAGGATGTTTAGAAGCAATCAAGAATCATAGCCTTTCTGCGTAATCGATTATTTCGTCGAAATAATCGATTACCAGGCAACCAGTTGAAAGCAGGAAGTATAACCTTATTGTTTTAATCGATTATTTCGTTAGTGTAATCGATTATTTTCAGTTTCTTACTGATTTAATCGATTACCAAAACGAAGTAATCGATTATATCAGTTTCAGATGGTTACTGCACAGTTTTTGGAAGCCAAAGGTCACTTATGTAAAGCTTGTCCTACAAGCTACGTTTTGGGCTTCATTTTAGCTTACATTTACATTTCATTTAGGTTAATTAGCTTAATAATTTGTGGCCTATATAAGGTCCCAAAAACTGAATGTAAGAATCTTTTGGATGATTAATACAATTGCTGAATTGTTGGTGAGAGTTTTCTCCCTTTGGTCTTAGTCAAGAACTTCTTGTTTCTTATCAATGGCCTCTGAGCTATTATGGTGATTCTTGCAAGACTTATTGGAATTCCTATTCCATGGTGTCAATCCAAATCCACTTCTATTCTTCTTCCATAACCCATTTCTAAATTTAGAAAACATAAACAACCCCATTCAAGGAGAGAGTTCCCTACTCTGTTTTGAGTGAATTGAAGATTGAGTTCCATTGCAAGCAAGATCAGGACAAACAGGACTTGCTTCAATTTAGGAGTCCATCAGCACACCAAAACCTGCAAAAAATGTTATATCTTACAAAATCCACAGCAACTTTAGAATCATTAGTTTTGGCGGCCTTAGCTTTAACCCATCTAGAAACATAATCAACAACAAGTAAGATATATTAAAAACCATGAGAAACAGGAAATTGACCCATAAAATCGATATCCCAAACATCAATAATCTCAAAGAAAATAATGGGCTACTAGGGCTTCTTAGGCCTATGTGTAATTGTCTCTCCCGCTCTCTGACACCGCTCACAAGTGGTTGAAAAATGATGAGCATCTCTAAAAATGGTGCGCCAATAGAACCCATAGTCTAACACCCTATTAGCAGTCCGCTAAGGACCAAAATGACCGTGGGTAGGTGTGCCATGACAATATTGAAGAATAGACTAAATCTCATGATCTAACATACTCCTGCGGATCACTTGGTCACTACCAAACATCCACAAATAAGGATCATCCTGATTGAGCATTTTTAATTTCGTATTTTTTTATTTTTCTTAGCTTATTTGACTTCTTTTGGATTCTTATTTTCTCACTTTAACTCAGTTTTGCTCTTAGGCAAATAATTGGGCTTAATTGATAATTGTTGCTTATTTTTTAGATTTTGTGCTTACTTGACCTATCTTCCTTGTGCATGACCTTGAGGGTTCTATGAAAATCCAAATGGACCATATGTGTAGTCCCTAGAAAGCTAAGGAAAAGAGCTACATTTTTGTCAAAGATAAGTGTGGGCCAATTCTGCCGATTTGAGGGTCAAATTAGGCTTGGAAGTCAGAACCTCTGCATTTGAGTTTTGGGTTGCTAGTTTGGGTTTTGATTGGTGTAATTAGCATAGGTAGTTAGTTTAGATAGGCCTTATAATGATGCATATGTGTGTATATATATATATATATATATATATATATATATATATATATATATATATATATTAAACCATTACATATCAATCACATGTCAAAACATGATTCAAATTTTACACATATCTAAGCTTGAGATTACATGCCCTATTAAAGAGAAACAAGGAACCAACTAAGAAAGAGTTGATAACAAACACAACTCTCTCCCAAAATAAATTCCAACGTTATCACCTCGTCTTGGTGGCTCCAACAAAAAGATTTCCTCCAACATCACCAATTCCTGCTCATATGCTCCCACGAATGAAGGTTCGCAATCATCATAGGTACCAACCATACAGTACAAAATTGGAAGGGTGAGTTTATTATACAAGATCAACAAGCACCAAATGACAAAAATTATCAAGAAAACAATAATAATAACCACAATCATTCTTAGTAATCAATCAGTTCAACATACACTCAACAAACTAGTCATAAACTTTTTCCACAATTCAAATCTATTATGCTCAGTATGATGCATGCACCTAACTCAACTCTCAAATACAATGTGATACCATTCGTCAGGAAATAACCTAAGCGTGCCCACCTGACACTCTCACTTAGGAAAATGATGCAGTAGCTTGTTGAGGTTGCCCTGTCGTGCACACGCCACCCCCATGGTGATAAACCAGAGTCATAGGGGAGTTCCAAACCGAGTGGCATGTCCCCTAGTACCCACATTTTTATCCTCAGAAAAACTACAGGTACTTACTGCCACCATTCTATTTCCATGCAATTATGAAATGAAACATGGGCACCATCGATGCACTGACTGTGGATTCATATTCCCCAAGTCTTCAGACAACACAAATCTCATACATTCACAATCCATAATACCATGAGACTGATATTTTAGGAAAATTCTAAATTGAAGAGGAGGACTATAATATACAAAACCAACTTTTATGCCCATTTAAAATCTAATAAAGAAATAAATAGGAGAACAAATTATAAAACTTTGGGCAGAGTCTCCTCTATAATTAAGACTTTTCTCAAAAAATCTAATCATTACAACAACAATCAAGAGAATGTTTGGATCACTATTGTACTTGACTGTAAGCTGTCAAGATATAATGTTGAGTGTGTGCTTACATGCAAGATATCAAGCTAATCCAAAAGAATCACACCTCACAAAGATGCATTACTGAATTTAATTGGTTACCCAGATTCTGATTTTGCAGGCTACAAATTAGATAGGAAAAGCACACGTGGAACATGACATTTGTTGGGAAGTTCATTGATCTCATGACACTGCAAGAAACAATCTTGTGTTGCTCTATCAACAACTAAGGAAAGTACATTGCAACTGGGAGTTATTGTGCTCAAAGCTTGTGGCTAAAACAACAATTACAAGACTTTGGTGTTCAATTGAAAGAAATTCCTTTGCTATGTGACAACACAAGTGCTATCAAACGATCAAAGAATCCAATAATGCACTCAAGGACAAAACATATAGAGATCAAACATCATTTTCTCATAGATCACATTCAAAAGGGTAGTTGCTCAATTGAGTTTATTGATACAAATAATCAATTGGCTGATATTTTTACTAAACCCCTTGCTAGAGATAGATTCTATGCTCTTAGGAACATGCTAGGAATTCTTGATGAATTTAATATCTGATATCATGCTTATGATGTGTCTGACTACATGAAATTTAACTCACAAATTCATTATACATCATATTTGGCTAAAATACGAATTTTGATAAATGGCACTATTCATGTTGCATAATTCTTTGTTGTAATCGATTACTTAATCCTTAAAGGCAATTTAGAGTGAAAAACTCTCTGGAGTAATCGATTACGATAGCGTATTAATTGATTACTTAATGCTTAAAGGCAATTCAGAGTTAAAAACTCTTTGGAGTAATCGATTACGATAACGTGTTAATCGATTACATAATGCTTAAGGGCTATTTCAAAATTAAAAACTCTGGAATAATCGATTACGTCCTTGAATTAATCGATTACACTAAGCTCAGAGGCATACTTTGCCCTGAAATAATCAATTACAAGGGTTCTATAATCGATTACTTATGGCGTTTCTGCAAATTTGCACAATTTTCAATGAAAAATAATTGACATGTTATCTCCAAATTCAAATTTGAATTCTGGTTCAGTGAATCTAGACCACCTTGGAATTCAAGATAGTTGTTATCAAGATTTCAAAATTCAAATTGCAAACTAGGAAAAGCTTTATAAATTTAGATTCCATAAGCCTAAACTCCTCACACCAAAAATTTATTCTCTCCTTTAGCAAAACTGAGTTATTTTTTGCTTCACCTCTTCCTCTTTTCAACCAAACCTCTATCTATCCTTATTCCTAAATCACCATATCTCAGCCATCTGCATCTAAGAAACTCAAAACCAGCAAAAGGAAAGCAAGCCAAAGTTATAAGGCTACTGATAACAGGTTAGATACTTGATTCTCTACTGAGGTATAAAGGAATATATGCAGTTCCATGCTACAAAGCTAGTGCTGCTTCCAAAATTGATGTATGGCTAAACCCATTATGAAACTTTGAAAAATGCAGCACCTTGGTCAAACCGCGGTGTGCTCACATGAGGGTAAAAACAAAAATTTTATTGATGCAGAAACATAGACCATCTATGCACCTCATGTGTGTGTGCTTAGGAATTACAGATATGCGCTTAGCACATGAGGTTTTCCTAAGCTTTAAGAGCGAGAATTGAGCATTAAGCATGGATAATTGCCCTCTTTGTGTTTTGATTCGAGCTAATGTAATGAATTGCCAGGAAATCCATCAAAGGTACCAAGATTGAGCAGAAATCAGAAAGAAAAGGACAAGGCTTGGAAAAGACTCTGGCGCCAAGAGCGCCAGAGTGGTGCCAAGAGCGCCATAAGCACTGAAAGTTGGCGCCTGGAGCGCCAGGTCCACGCCTTCAGCACCATCAACTCGGGAACCTGGCGCCATCAGCGCCAGGCTGGCGCCAAGAGCGCCAAATCCACTGGCATCCAGCGCCTAGAGTGCCAAGTTCGCGCCAGGGGCGCCATTCCTTTTGGATACTGGCGCCAGGAGCGCCAGACTCGCGCCAAGGGCGCCACAGCTCGACAGAAGCAGGATATTAAGGGCAAAACAGAGATTTCACAAGCTGGGTTATATATACCCATTCCTCAGCATTGAATGCACGACTTCTTGGAGGGAAAACAACACAAAAATAGGTTTGAGGAAGCTTAGGAACCTTAGCTAGGGTTGAGAGAGAGTGAAGGTTCAAGTGGAGGATTCTCCATCTTCTTCTTCCTTGCTTCAGCTAGGTATATGCCATTTTATTTTGTAACACAGCCACCCATTATGAGGTTGGGCTAGTTCCATATTGTAGTTAGGGTTAAGCACTGAATGTAACCTCTTTTGGGATTGTATTGGATGCTCTCTTTCATCAATATCAAG
>QARZ01041007.1:69662-104790 GCA_013407115.1 Glycine latifolia
CTAACTTTGGTTCATTAATACAATTTCTGAAAATTGTTGTGAGAGTTCCTCTTTTGTTCTTTCTCAAGAACTTATTGAGTCTTATCAATGGCTTCCCAATCCTATTGTGGTGATTCTTCCTAGAATTATTGGAGAGCTTCTCCATGGTGTCTTTATCTTCATCCCTATCCTTTCTTCCATCTTCCATTTTCTGCAATTTAAACTTCTAAAACAGCCCCAATTCAAGGAGTGCTAGAAGCTTATGTGTTCTTGAGGTTTGCTTGAAGCTTGGGTTCTATTGCAAGGAAGATTTGGGAAAACTTAATGGCTATGGGTTTAGTTGTTTACATCACATGGAGATTGATGACACTGTATGGAATGTAGTGGTAAGCATAACTTTTGATGTTGCCCAAAGGTTTGAGGAAAAAATATATGGTTACTTAAAGATGGATACCTATAGAGGTATGTTGCTGAATCCAAATGCTCAAAGATGGCTTCTTCACTACATCATTACTTACATCCTTACACCTAGATCAACCAAACCATGCTCAGAACACTGATGATGATCTTCAGCTGGTGTATGGGATGAAAACTGGATCTCAAATCAATTGGGTTCTAGTAATTGAGGAAACAATGATGAAGTCAAGGAGGCTGTTGAGTTATCAATTCCCCTATGCTATCATGGTCTCAAGGTTTATTGATTACTTTGAGATTGATGTGTCCAATGAGATAGTTGACTACACCACCAACATAACCAACTTCATCTCTACAAAGCATCTCACCAAGCTGGGATTGATGAAAACCCCAAATGGGTGGACAATGGTTGGAGCTCAAGCTCCTCAAGGAGTGGCTGATGAGGGACAAGAAGCTGATGAGGATGAAGATGTTGAAGCGAGACCTACTGAGCAGCAATGGAGTCCTTTTGAATCTTTTATGATTCAAAAGATGGATGTTATGATAGCTCTGCATCATGAACATTCAATTGGTGTTCATTCCTCTTTAGTAGACATCACCACTAGACTAGAGAATATAAATACTAGAATGAGTCATAGAGACTTTGATAATCTTTAGCTTAGTGGTTGCTTATTCAGTTTCTAGTTATGTTGTTTCTGTTTTCTGATGTTCTGCAATATTGTCTTTGCTACTTGCCTCTAATGAATAAATGAAATGGTTCTTATGTTTTTCTTATCTTCCTTGCTTATTTCACATACATTGCAATTTTTTGCCTTTGATAAGCCAAAAAGAGGAGAAAAATATGAACATAAAATGAACATATGATGTGGTGCAGGGACAGTAAAAGAAAATAAGGGGAGAAAAATAATGAACTTTTGCTCTGATTAAATTGAACATAAACATTGTTAGACTTTTGGCAAACGTACCAATTTGTCTTTGTAAAAAGATCGTCTCCACAGGGACTTGAGTTACTCGGTTAATCTAAACAAAACTTAACAGTTTAATAGTTATGTACAACGAGTGTGAACGGAGTTTCATGTATTTGTGAAATAACAGAAATTACAAAATTTTAAAGAAAAAGCGGAATTAATAGATTTAGTGCCTTGGAATTACGGAAAATTACAGAAATGAATAAAACGAGTTTAATTAATTCAAGGAAAGTGTAGGATTGGATTTCATCATTCATACCCTTAGTATTCAATTAATATTACCATGCATAAATTATTTTCTTTTATTATTGATGCACACATAAAATCACCCCAAATCGATCCCTCGCATTTGAGAATCTTAAGAATATTTATCAAATATCGATCCCTCACATATGAAATAAATACCCCAGCATTACAATCATAATCGCGTGTTATTTGCAATCTTAAACGTTATGCTCTATTCCTAGCAACGTAACGTAAAGAGTAAAATTATTCAATTCAAGTTTTAAGAGTACTTTCCAGTTAAACTTGAAACCTTATTTCATGAAACTAGTGATCAATTAGAATCAAGCATTAAGAACATAATGAAATTACCAATAATAAATAGAAAAGACTTATGCATAAATAAATATTAAAAGAGATACTTAAGGGTAAAAAAATTACATCCAATCCTTAGAGAAGTTAGCCAATCATTATGGAGAACACCTCTTCAATGGAAGAATTGATGAAGGAAATCATCACCAACTCCTTCTGGCAGAGTTTCCACACTAATTCCTCGCTTCTCTCACTCTCCCTATGCTAAACTACTCTCAAATCACGTCCTAGGCTCTCAAATTTCGAAAATGGAATGCATTTCTCCAAGGTTTGCCTGGCTATTTATAGGAATTGGCCTTCTACTTGAGTCCATTCATCCAGGCGAGTTTTTTGTGCTTGTTTAACTCGCCTGGGCAAATTTAATGCCACTTGCTGATGTCTCCACTCACCTGGGCGAGTATATTGTGCTATTTTCATTAGCCTGGGTGAATTAAAACAACTTTCTGGAAACCTCTACTCGCCTGGGTGACGAATTTTTGCATAAATCACTCGCCTGGGTGAGTTAAAGCCTAAATAAGCTGGCCTGGGCGAGTTCTGGGCCATTTTTGCTTCTGACACCTCCCAAATTTGATTCTTATGTCCCCTTCGCTTGCTTTGTTTGCTTGGATGCTTTGGATACCATCGGAACCTATCAAAATACAAAATATGATTGGACTAATCTTCCAAAATGTGAAAACAACATTTAGTATAAGTACTAAATACAAATCAACTAGGTTTTAGGGCAAGTTTATAAACAATTTTACTAAAATCAAAAGATAGTGTCATCATTGTAAGCCTGATTTTTACTAAAATATGACACTTATCAAACATTTCTATTAATCTGACATGATATGAAATTACATAAGAAAGGGGGGTAATAAATATGCTTATGATGTATAGAGTTCACGCAAAGAATACTTGACACTTGGTCTTGGCTGGAAGCCAATTCTTTTTAAGGTTTCAAGTAAAAGCTCCTAGAAACTCTCTCCTAAAAAGAACATAAGGATCAAGATGTTCAATTGAAGTTGGCATGATCAAAGCCAAAAAGGGGGAGATTGTTAGAGTCAAGGGGAGCTCAAGAGGATCAAGAAGCTGAGTCTCTTAAGAAGTAAAGTGTTTAAGCTTTTTACATGCCAATTCAATTGATTGGTAGTTATAATTTGTGTATGTCTAAGATGATACTTCCTATGATTCATTGCATAAAGCTCATTGATTTTTTTGCATTCATGTTTTCATAAAAGCATAAGTTTTGTGAAGAAGTTTTTCTTAAACATAAAGTTTTCATGATTGCATAAAAAGCCAAGTGTTTCATGTTTAAGTTTTGGAAAAACAAATTCTCACTAGTTTAATCGATTACCAGCAAGTGGTAATCTATTACTTGAGTTTTAAAGAACACTTTAATGAATTACAAGAGTATGGTAATTGATTAGACTACACAAAATCACATAATGGACTTCCTTTGATAATTGATTACGATATGGTGGTAATCAATTACTTGATGCATTTTCAAACAAAGACTTCCTGTGATAATCGATTACATTGCGAAATAATCGATTACATTATTCATAAGTTTTTTCCAGAAAGTTCAAGAACCCTTTAATCGATTAAGTGAGTAAATAATCGATTACATAAGTGAATTTAATCGATCACATTAGTGAATTAATTGATTACCGACAATTACAATAGTTTTCTATAAATAGCTGTTGAGTGTTTTAACAAACAAAACCACGAAAATATCAAAGAATTGTCATAAGCTTTCTGAAGAAAGAAAAGATTCAAAGTGCTATTATGTGTTAGTTTCACAAATCCTCAAGCTGCGAGATTACTAAAGAGGATTTCTTTTTGGGCAAAGTTTCAAAAGAAGGTTTTGGAGGAAATGTTCTGAAGTAGTTTTCTTTCACCATTGATTGAAGTTTGGTAATCTTTTGTATACATCAGTAGTGGATCATCAGGTGGTTTCTCTCCATACAACTTGTTTGTAAATTCTTTTTGAATTTCTTTTTGTGTAACTATAACAATAGTTTTTCTTAAGGCTTTTCTAGAGGTAAGAGTAGAGAAGAGTTTTATCTATGTCTTGATCATAGAGAATCTATGTGAGTTACATGTCTCATTCTTAATCTAGGTGTGATTGATAGCGATTGTAAAAATCTTGTAAGAAACAGATTGTTATTAGTGGAACTCTAACTAGTTGATTAAAAGAATTGAGTGTAGCTTCTCTAGTTTGAGAAGTGAACCAGTATAAATCTTTGTATTGACTACTTCATCTTTATCTTTTCTTGTGCTTATAAATTATCATTCGTTGGTGCAGCATTTCACAATCAATAGAAAAAAGTTTTTTGATTGCATTCTTTGAAGATTGGTGTTTGATTAGTTGAAAGCTTTCTTGGACTATTTTGTGATATAATCTTTTTTACTCTTATTGTTTAAGAATTTTTAATTGGCCAAGAACAACTAATTCACCCCTCTCTTGGTTCTTGTGTGTTGTTCATACTATTTTTGATGGAGTTCCATTGCATGCTAAAGGTCTAGAAGGAGAGCTTGAAGCACTTCCTTTGGTTAGCCTTAAAGGACCCATGACAAGAGCTAGAACTCGAGCCCTTCAAGACCACATCAAGGCTAACTTGGACAAGCATGAAGAAGCACACCAACTCAAGAATAACAAGGGCTGGATTTTGATGTCTCAAATTGAATTTAATTCCATAAATTCCAGCACTTGTTAGAAGCAAAAGTAGTGACAAATAAAAAGGCTTTTAGTGCAATTGTGTAAAGAAGTGTAGGTGCACTTGTGTATAAATTGTGTAGCACATTTGTAAGCTTGTTGGCTGCACCTTAAGGCTTAAAATACTGCACCTTAGGCACGATTTGGGTCAGCCATGAGTCACTTAGGGAAGCTTGCACCTAAGCTTGCATTTAGGCTCCATTAGTTGCATTACAAGTTTCATTTGAATTGTCATTTCATGTACATTTGACTTGTAATTTCGTGGCCTATATAAGCTGCTCCAAAAACTGAATGAAGAACTTTTGATGTCATTTTTACAAATTCTGAAATTTGTGTAGAGAGTTTCTCTCTTGTTCTTGTGCAAGAACCTCTTGTTTCTTATCAATGGTTTCATGCTATTGTGGAGATTCTTCTTAGGCTTATTGGAAAGCTTTTCCATGGTGTCATTCATCTTCATCTTTTTTCTTACCTTTTCCATCTTCTATTGCTACACATCAAAGTTTCCTTTTAGCCATAGTTTCCATGTGAAAGAGAGGACAACTTGTGTTCTTGGAGATTCTGGAAGTTTGGGTTTCATTGCAAGGTAGATTTGGAAATTTAAATGGCTAGTGGGTGCAACCATACATCAGTTTTCAACAACCAGCCCTTATCCACACCATCCAGAGAGAATGGAAATGCTTTCATATTCATATAATCCTCATGAATGTCATGTGGTTGCATGGTGGAACACACTACATGAAACTCCTTAAGGTGCTTGTGTGGATTTTCACCTGCAACACCATGAAACTTTGGCAGCAAATGGATTAGTCCAGACTTTAGCTCATAACTAACCTCTATCTCAGGTTATTGAATACACCAAGGTTGATATACAATATCAGGGGTTCATTGTTATCACCCATTGTATCAACACCAATTTCAGACTCAAAAGGCTCAGAAACAGGATCAATAATGAAATTAGTATACATTATACTACTATACAGAACTACACTACCATGTAGAACTACCCTCCTATTATTTCTATTCAACCTATGAAATGTCCTATGTACCTCAGGATCATATGGATGCAAGTCACCTTGTCATACATAGCTTAGCTCATTAGTTACAGAAATGACAAGAATAACATAAATATCAGACAACTAGTTTACTAGGACACTACTTACAATATTTGTTGAAATTATATAGAAAATGAAAAGTTGTCCCAAATAAATTTTTAAAAATTCAAAAACACCATAGTAAATGTCTAAAATTCATTTTTAACTTTTTGGTGATTTTTAAAAATCATGAAAATAGGGAAAAAAATCCTAAAGTGGTATAGATCATCATCAAATTTGGCAAATGCCATCCCTCAAAGGGGCACCATGATGTATGATTTTTTTTTTCTACATTTTGGCCAAGTTTCAGCCTATTTTGAGCTAGTTGTATGTGAAATGTTCAAAATGCCCCTATTGTTAAAGCCTCTATTTATAGGTCGAGTTTACAAATTTTGACCCAAACCAAACCCCATAGGAGTTAGTTTTGCTCAAAATGTGGGATAAAATTTGGACACCAAGTTGCGCAGCCAAACTCCACAAGGCAGTTCACTTCTGCGACACACAGTGCACAATTACACTACACTACTACTTAATGCAAAATACTCTACTACTCACATAGACGCTACATAACAATATTAACAAAACCAATGCAATATATCAAACAAATTAGTGTTATGAAAAAGGAGAATGCATAATACTACAAAATGCAAAATGCTACAAAATACATAACATACAACCAATGTACCTATACTACAATCTAGTTATGAGTGAATTAAGGTTGACACACAATGAATCGTATAACAGGCAACAACTGCAATTTTGATAATGACTATCGAATCATTCCATAACAAATAAAACTAGAACTAATTCTGCAGTACAGGAATAACCTAGGTCGACTTAGAGATACAATCCAATATAGTTTATACTTCAATGCACTTATAAATAGCAGGGGGAATTTCAACGAATAGTTTGCAGACAATAAACAAAAATTGCATAAACACAAACAGAAATGTAGAAACTGATAGAGTTTATGAAATAGGTTGTGAAATAGATTCAAGAGCATCAATCCAATTCACCAAACCAAGCAATTTGAATTATCACAATTTTAAAGATAATTATCATATTGTGAAAGTTTAGTCAATGTCATTAAAGGTAGTTCAATCGAATTAATCCCTAAATTCATTGACATAACAAATCATATTGAAATATCATCCAAACAATCTGTGATTAAATTCAAAATTAGGAAATGAATCCATAACCTAATTCATTTTCAATCCTAAGAACATTCATAATCATGAAAATCGAAAATAGAATTGAAGAAGAAGATGAACATTCACACAAAATTTAGAATACTAAACCATAACTCAAATTTCTTCTTGCTTTGACTCGATCCTTGGATTGATTGATTGATTGTTTAGCCTTCCATAATCATCACTAGTGGAAGAACAATGAAATTTGTGCAAGAAAGAAGAATAAAAAATTTGAAAAGAGGAACAAAAATGAAGAACAATTGAGAGAAAAAGAGAGAAAAGTTTGATCCTTAAACTTGCACAAGAAGCTTCTTAAATTTGTTTTGTACAGAAATAAAAGTAACTAACTAACTAACTAGCTACACTAATATATATTGTTACTGAACAGAATGGGAGGATAAGCCTTGATTAGGCCCATCTAGTCTATCTAATTAAGCTAATTACCCAAAGCAGAGCCCAAAGTCCAAGTGCAGAGATTCTGACATCCAATCCTAAAATGACCCTCAAAAAGGCATAATTGGACCAAGCTTATTTCTAAGAAAAGTTTGGCTCTTTTTCTTTTCCTTCCAAGGACTACTCTTATGCTCCATTTAGAGTTCTGTAGAATCTTATAGGTCCTGCACAAAGCATATAGGTCAAGTAAGCACAAAATCAAAAAATAAGCAACAATTATCAATTAAGCCCAATTATTTTCCTAATAAGCTAAGAAGAATAGGAAAATAATAAACTAAAAATGCTCAATCAGTAGCCAAGATGGGCTCCATGACCTCACATGTCAAACTATAGGCACCCTTCACTCGGAGAATAAAGGCAGGACCTATAAAACAAAAGACTCCAATGCTCAAGTAAGTACGTGAGTGAGTTGAAAATAAATTGAAAATGGTGAAATAGAACCTGGTATTTATAGTGTGGGATATGATCTTTGGGTCCTTGATTGTAGGAGCTGTTATAGTGGTATAACAACTCTTATAGATAATTGCTAGCTTGTAGGATAATAGCTAGTAGATAAGTCATAACTTATAGATAGTTTGTCTCTTATAGATAACTAAGTACCTGTAACATTATAAAGAATTTGTAACGTTATCATTAATATTCAAATATTGAGATATTTAAAGATAACTTGTCAGTCTAGTAGCCCGACTGCTAAAAGCGATGTGTTTGTGCTCTTGTATCAGGATTGATGTGTGCATTAAAGCACCACGTCACTTATCACATTCATTTTATGGACCCCAAAAAATACACTATCTTTCACCAAATCCAAAAAGTAGATAAATTAAAATAAACACAAGTTGATCAAAACATCAATGAGATTAGAATAAAAAATAAATAAATTAGGTGTTCCCATCCCAAGGTTTAAATGAATAGCCTACACTCAAGAACCAATGCGTAAACGGATATGACCCGATCCTATATGTTTCCAAAATAATTGCTCAAAAGTCTATTTTAATTTCAAAAAGATAAGACTTATAATAAAATACATTTAGTATTTATGCAATACATTCTGGAAATAATATTAAATTAATTAAAGACAAAATAATAATAGTAATAATTTGAAATGTATTAAGATCGCTACACCGAACTCTCCCGACTTCAATTAATAACTTGTTTCATAGGCAGGGAACACACGCAATACAAAATAGCTTTGAAGTTCTCTGTTTATCATCTCCATAAATTGAGAAGAACCCTTCCTCCTCTACCTCCCCCTTTCCCACCTAAAAAGATGAATTAAACTCAATCCAACATCACATTCATTTCTCTTTTGTTTGGTTGAAAGTCACAATTAGTCTTATTAATTAGTATCATTAGAATATTAATTAAAAAATTAAAATAAGAATTTATTGTGAAAGTGATAAAAAAAACATTAAAAAATTATAAACAATATAATTTTGCACATTTTAATATAATATTTTTATTTATTAAACAATACTCTAACGACATTGTTTAGTATATACCAATTTTTTAATACTAACCTTTGATCCATTCCCACGACCAAATTCACATGAAACAAGTGTGCTCCATTGAGGGGTATTGAGTACTTGTAGTTTGTCCAATATACTGCTGCATCATGGGTTAGACAACAGCCACTGAATCACGCAAAGACCAACATGCTCAACCGTGAAAGCGATGGGTGCTCGTGAATTACGACACCCCAAGACGCCGTGGATGGCTAATATAGTGAATGCCTTGCACCCTTCACATGGCTTTGTTTCGAGGATATAAACAACAACTATTTGGAATGCCTCACGTGTGGTTATGCTTCTGAACAAGTTTATTTTATTGCAAGAAGAAAACGAAAAAAGAATGAAACTCAATGCCATGCGTTTCCTTAAATTTTGGTCATGGTTGGACCAACCGCATACGGAAGCAAACATAATATGAATTTCTTTATGTAGCATTCATTGTGAAAGTGACCTCGGTTTTGTAATTAAGTCACATATCCTTAGCGGTTGTGACCATTGATTAGCGGTTGATTAGGATTATTTAGGAATATTTATCTCAATTATGTAAGCGTTCAATATTTATCTTTTTCTTTTGATTAGTTTATAAATAAATCTGTCATTGACACACCGATATTCCAGACGACTTCATCAATTGTACTGAGAATCTTTCGCACACATATACGAGAGATCGGGATAACGGAGGGGGTACCTCATTGGTTATTTTATTTCGGTTTTTAAAAAGGGGGAGTTTTACATTAATCAAAATTGACTTGTGTGATTTCTTAATTGGTTTTTTAAATCAATCCTATTCAATTAAGAGCAAGCTAGCACTATTACACAAAATACATTTTACCTCTTCTTTTCAACACTAATTGTTTGAAAACTAACGCAATAAATGATGCGGTCACATTTTTTAAATTAAATGCAACTTTATAATATTGATTATTGTTAAATTGATTAAAACACATTTATACATTGGTTTTAGTTTGAACTAATATTAAACTAGTATTTTATTGTCGGTTCAAATTTGAATCAATGTTCAATCATATTGTTCTTATAATAATTCAAACTCTTTGTTGTTCTTGCCTCTATCCAAACTCTTCAAAAAGCCTAGTTTCTTAGAATAAGGAAAAAAGAATAAGAAGAAAGAAAAGAAGGAGAAGAAAAAGAAAAAGAGATCATCAACCCTTCTCACTAATCATATCAAGAGTGAAAAGAGATTGAAGACCAAGACTATAAGAAGTCCTTAATCAACGTCTGATGAGGTAAATGAGACCTCGGGAAGCGCAAAGAAGAAAGATACTATTTCATCTCCTACTACTAAAGCATTTGCCTAAGAAAATGACCTTTCTGAGCAGATTGAGAAGGTTACTCAAAAGGCAAGAGTGAATTTTGAGGAGGTTCATACCTCTGAGAAGAAGAGGTCTTATGAAGACCATTTCGAGGGAGCTAAGAATGAGGAAGTAAAAGTTGTCTCCCCTCAACATAAGGAGAAGGTATCAGGAGAAGACCCTTCTTAGGAGCCACTGCACTTTGGCTCTTTTTATGATGACTTAGAACACCATTTTGGTGAATAGAAGAAGAACAAGGAAGCTCCTTCTGAGCCATAGGCAAAATCAGTATCACAATAGCCTACAAGATCAAATGGAGACCCTTTCTCAAACCATAGGCAATTATTAGTAGTTCCAACAAGATATCTCAAAATTCTTTAAATTGTAGTAACATGAGACAATTTGGGACAAGATTGAAATCTTGCATAAAGACACATAACTAAAACAATATCTAGTATAATAGCAGTTAAATAAATAAGGAACCAATCATAGCTTTTTACTCCTTCTTTAGAGTATCATTACATTTCTTATCTTTGTCAAAACAATAGATGGATGCATAGGGGTTTCCATAGGTATGGCTTCATCCATTCTGAACCTTTTAAGTTGATCCTTTGTGTATTTCTCTTGATGGATGAATATTCCATCATCTATCTAAATGATTTGAAGCCCTAGGAAGAACTTCATCTTGAAATTACAACAATCACACTAGAAGTGAGGCTTGAATATTGTGTGTATCAAAGATAATAACTTTTCGTAACTTTTAGAACAAATATAGACATAAATTTATATGTATGGTAAGTCTTCCACCGAAGAGAAAATAGGTTTTAACAAAGACAAGTTTGATCATCTAGTGACATAATGAGAGAGAGTCCTTAAAATAGTTTTTCAAATAAATACTTAGTATTAAAGAAATGACACAGAGTTTGAATAGAACACTTAATAAACCATTAAGGGGAGAAGTAGAAACACATTGTTTATACTAGTTCACTCAACCTGAGCTACGTTCAGTTCACTTTTACTCAATAGTAAAGGGTTCCACTTATCAAAACTTTATTACAAACAAGTATTCTGACCTACCACTCCTTGCTATACAAGTATTCTTAATACTAATAACCGATGTCGTATCACTTCAAAACAATCAAACTATGCTAATTCTGTAGCACAGGATTAACCTAGGTCGACTCAGAGACATAATCAATATGGTTCCAACTTCAATTCACTAGTAAATAATAGGGGGATTTTTATCAAACAGTTTGCATGCGATAAACAAATTAAAAAAATACAAACTACAATTAAAGAAACTAATAGAATTGATTAAAGGTAACAAAATTGATTAAAGGTAATGTAAAACAGATTAAAGAACGTCAATCTAATTCACTAAATCAAGCAATACGAATTATCATATGTAATCAATCATCAAGGCTTATTTCATAAATTAGACTGACTGCTTTAATCGATTACATCATCGATTAATCGATTACATTGTTCATGAAAGCTTTCCAGAATTCCTCAAAAACACTTTAGTCGATTACTTGGCCTATTAATCGATTACATTTGCTAAAATAATCAATTACCATGTCATTTTAATCGATTACATACAGTTATATATGTTTCCTATTTAAAGCCTTTGGGTCTGTACATTTGAGATATACTTGAGAAATTGATTTTATGAATCACTCATAACTCCCAAAGAAATATGAGTCTAAGAGAAGGATTTTGTCAGTGTCCCATACATCTTGTTCTAAAAACTTCATATTACATGCATCATTCTTCATGATGTTTTAGACAAGATTATTCAAGAAAGTTTAAAGAAAGCTATTTACTACAAAGCATTCAATCATACTTTGTTTGATTGGTAAAATACATCTCATTCATGTGCTGAGGATCATGAGATAATATCTTTCTTGAACTTCTAATTGTGTTTTGATTTGTTACTTATAAGTCTTGAAATTTTGGTTGTTTGGAAACTATTACAAAGGGTTCTTAAAGCTTGTTCTAGAGTGGTTTTCTTTGGAGGGTAAGAGTAGAGTAGGATTCTCTATGTCTTAGTTCACTAAGAATCTAATAGGGTTTTAGATTTCTGTTCTTTGCCTAGGTTTGGTAAGGGGTGATTGTTGTAAAACTTGTAAGAACTGGAATTTGTGAATAGTTGAACTCTAATCTAGTTTGATTAGAAATACTGGATGTAGCTTCTCTTTGAGAGGTGAACTAGTATATGTTCTTGTGTTGATCTCTATTCCTTTATCTCTTATTGCTATTTTGATCTCTTGACTATTGTGATTTCTTTCTTACTCGACAAGTGCAAGTTTTTATCATTGGTTTCTTGGACGGAGTGGTTTGATTGAATTGAAGCATCATTGGTTTTATGAGTGATAAAGTTCCTTTAACTTTGATTTTCTAATGTTTTTAAAAGGTCAAGTTTATACCAATTCACCCCCTTTTGGTATTTGAGTGTATTCATATTGTTTTCATGTATAAGATAAAGCATTATACTTCCCTTTTCTGGCTATCAAAGACTTATCGATAATTGTTGATCATTTCGAAAGAATGGGTTAGTCTCTTACTAGTTGGACGTGAGAGTTAACTTAACACAGTGTATAACATTGATTACTCTAATGAGTGGAAGCTCTTTGGTTTTAGTGTGTTGGACGCTAGTTTAAATAATCAAGCCAGTATTTTCTCTTAGAGTGTGGACGATTCATGAAGAATATAGTTAAATCCTTTAACACGTTGATCCTATCCACTTGTCCAAAAATCATTAGAACATTAAAAATTTATACTTATTGTTATCTATCAAAATCCAAGATAAATGAGAAGGGTGGTCGTCCAGACCTAACACAACTTACCCATCCTACTCATTTCAAATTCACCTTGCATTAGCTCAGAAAACTCCTTGCACATCCTTTATGAGGTTGTAACAAAAATTATGTCATTTACATAGATATGTACAATCAACAAATTTCCTTTGTGAGCCTTGCTGAATAGTATAGTGTGCACTATTCCTTTGGAGAAGCCATTTTGAACTAATAATTAGCTTAGACTTCTGTACCAAACTCTTAGAGCTTGTTTCAATCCATACAAGGCTTTCAAAAGCTTGTATACATACTGAGGTTTCTCCATACCTTCAAATATAGGTGGCTGCTTCATATACACTTCTTCATTTATGAATCCATTCAAAACGGCCCTATTGAAATCCATTTGTTACAACTTGATGTATTTATGTGATGCATAAGCTAAGAGTATTTTGATTGCTTTAAATCTTGCTACTGATGCAAAGGTTTCTTCATAGTCAATCCCTTCCTATTAATTGTACCCTTGAGCAACCATTTTAGCCTTGTTTCAAGCTACTTCTCCTTCTTTGTTGAGCTTATTTTTAAACACCTATTTGGTTCTAATCACTGACTGATTCTTTGGAGGGTGAACAAGATTCAAAACCTTGATCTTAGTGAATTGAATCAATTCCTCTTACATAGTAGTCACCCAAGAATCTCCACTCATTGCTCCATTAATATTCTTAGTCTCAATCTCAATGGTTGAGAGAAGAGGCACTGTTCCTTTTTCTCTGTTCAAAGAGGCTCTTCCCTTGATTCCAGATATTGTTTCTCCAATGATTAGATTTAGAGAATGTGAGGAAAGAAATCTCCAATCTCTTTGCATATCAGCTTCTATTTTCTGTTTTGAGCTTTGCCTTTCTGAAGTTAGTTTTTCTGATCCTTTTAGAGCTTCCTTAGAAAGTTCTTCTTTACTGATATTTGTTCTTTCTAGTTCTTCTCCTAGATCTGCAATCCTTACCTTTTCAAGTGTATTATCATGTTCATCAAACACAACAACATTCATACTTTTTTCTAAAACTTGTGTTCTCAGATTGTAGACTGTAACGACCTACCTCGTCACTACGATATCACTACTCTAAATATATAATTTTTAAATTTTAAATGAAAACTCTATTAATTTGATTATAAAAATGAGGGTAAATTTCTCGCGATAATTCATTCATCAAAACGCACAAATACATTAATAAATACATACATATATATATATATATATATATATATATTAAACCATTTTCACATATTAGAACATAATTCAGTTTTTACATGTATCTAAGCTTGGGAGTTACATGCCCAATCAAAAAGAAAAAAGAAACCAACTAAGAAAGAGTTGATAACAAAACACAACTCTCTAACTGCATTTCAATATCAGCAACATTACAAGCAATCGCATTCCACATATAACATATAACACATGTCTGGGATTCACATTCCCTAGGTCTTTAGAAAACACAAATCTCATACATTCACAATCCATAATACCATGAGACTAATATTTTAGGAAAATTTAAATTAAAGAGGACTATAATATACAAAAACAACTTTTAATGCCCATTTAAAATTTAATAAAGAAGTAAATAGGAGAATGATAAGCGTTTGTCGTGTCACTTCAAAATAATTAAACTACGTTAATTCTGTAGCACAGGATTAACCTAGGTCAATTCAAAGACACTATCAATGTGGTTCTATCTTCAATTCACTACTAACAGTAAAGGGAACTTTTGTTGAACAGTTTGCAAGCACGAAGTAAAAATTGTAAAAACACAAACTACGATTAAAGATCAATGTAGAAACTAACAGAATTGATAACAAGTAATGTAAAATAGATTAAAGAGCATCAATCCAATTCACCAAACCAAGCTATTCGAATCATCATCATTCTCAAAAATTTATCTTATTGTGAAAGTTCATTCAATTTCATTAGAAGCAGTTCAATCGAATTAACCCCTAAATTATTTGAAACCACAACCCTAATTGAAATATCATCCAATTAACCTATGATTTATATTCAAAATTAGGAAATGAATCCATAACCTAATCCACTTTCAATCCTAAACGCATTCATAATCATGAAAACAGAATAGTAATTGAAGGAGAAAGTGAACATTCACACAGAATTCGAAATACCAAACCAGAACTCAAATTCTTCTCTTGTTTGGGTTCGATCCTTGGATTGATTGATTATTTAGCCTTCCATGATCATCATCAATGAAAGCCCCATGAAATAAGTGTACGAAAATGGAAGAAGGGAACACAAAAATGAAGAACAAGGAAGAACAGTTGAGAGAAAATAAGAGAAATGGTTTTGATTCTAAAAACTTAGAAAGAGAAATGTAAAACTATTTTTTTGCGAAAATGAAATGTAAAATATTAATTCCTCCTAATGTCACTAATATATAGTGACTAAGTCTGAAGAAAAGAATGGGCCATGAACAACCCATCAATTCTAATTATTTATGCTATTTACACCAATAAAAGTCCAACTCGTAGACCAAAATACAAGTGCAGTGGTTCTGACTTCAAAGCATAAAATGACCCTCCAAATGGAAGAATTGGCCTCGGCTTATGTCTAGCAAACTTATATATCTTTTCGTTATCTTTCCAAGGACTACAAGAACTCTCAATTCAGAGTTCTGTAGAGCTCTGTAGGTCCTATACAAGATAGATACATCAAGTGAGCATAAAAGTTGAAAATAAGCAACAATTAGCAATTAAGCTCACTAACTTGCCTAAGACAAAAACTGAATTAGAATGGGAAAATAAAAGTCCAAGATAAGTCAAATAAGTTAAGAATTATAGAAAAATATTTAACTAAAGTCACTCCATCAAAATACCCCACACTTAAACATTTGCACTCCTAGGCAAAACTAAAAGAAAGACTAAGAGAAAATTTCAAACTAGAGTAAATAAAAAATTTAAAAGAAAAGTATGAACAAGGCACACATATTTTTCAATGAATCATAACAATGCACAAAAGTGAGAAATATGAAAGATGGAAGAATGATATTACGGTAACAAACAATCCATGAAAACATGATCACAAAGTGCAAAGTGAGAAAATAGTCAAGTTTAGAATTAGGAATGTACCAAGGTGATAGAAATCTCTCAAAGGGGAAACACTCAACCTCATATAATGTGTATAGCTTTGTGTTTACACTCAAACATCACATGTAACTAGCACATCCAAGTATTGACAAGACTCTAATTCATTCAACTTGAAATACACATGCATCAAAAGATCAAAAGGACTTTATTAGCTTGTAATGAATGGCTTAGGTAAAGGTGGATAAGAAAAGGATATTTAGGCTAAAACTAAGAGAAAATAGGGGCAATGGGGAGCAAGCCAACAAGTTAAAAGAGGGGTAGAAACAAAGAAATGAGATTTAAAGGAATTTACAAGGATGAAAATCAACCATAACAACTTTTATTGCATTTATAAATATTTTTCTTTCTTTGCTTTTCTTGTACTTCTTTTTCTTTGCTTATGCACAATTTTTTTCTTTTGAACTTTGCTTTTTTAAACTCTTTCTTTTCTATTCTTTTCTCATCATCATTTTTTTTCAAATCAAAACAAAAGCAAATAAAAATACCCCACACTTGTTTGAAACCCACTTCCAAAACAATTCCAAAGCCCCTTTCCTCCCTAAAGCTAGGATAACATGGTTTTCCATTTTTTTTTAGTTTGCAATGAGTTATATAAGAAAGAAAAGGCTAAAGGCTCAAAAAGGGGTGACAATGGATATCAACACAAGGATAGGTTTATTTGGCTAGTAGCTAAAAGAAAGAAGGCCTAAATCATCTCAATCAAAGCATGTGCAACAAGGAATGTCAAAAGAAGCAAGGCAAAACATAGAGTAATCATGAAAGAACATATCCACAAAGGCTCAAAAACTCACAAGGCATAATTCTATCACACATGATTCATCTTAAATTCTATTTCTCAAACCTACTTATCACTTCAACAATTACAACAATGATTCACATCAAGCGTGAAACCTCTTAATCCAACCAAAATTTTAACATTTCTCACAATTTATGCAAGTTAGAAATCCTATGAAAAACATGAAAAAGTGCCTAAATTCAATAAAAGCAGCAACATAAACAGACAGAAAACAGAAACATACAGACTCAAAAACTAAAACAGACAGATAAACAGAAAACAGAATGTATAAACAGAAACGTAAGATGAAAACAGAAAACAGATTTTGGAATCCTTCACCCCCCACTTGAAATGCACATTGTCCTCAATGTAAGCATGCAAAGAAATGCAAACAAAGAGACAACAAATAAAAGAAGGGAAAAGGAAACTCCTAAAATGTCATTCAAGATGCTTCATCACACAAAATTTGCAAGACCAAAGATATGTCCGTCACAAGCTCCTCCTCCACTTGAGGGCTCTGATGAAATACTTTGAGTTGGTGACCATTGACCTTGAAGACTTTACCGGTAACTTCATTTTTAATCTCAACTGCACCATGGGAAAAAACATTAGTAATAACAAAAGGTCCATCCCATCTAGATCAAAGTTTACCGAAAATAAGCTTAAGGCGAGAATTAAACAAAAGCACTTTTTGGCCACTATGAAACTCCTTTCTAAGAATCCTAGAGTCATGAAATCTCTTCACTCTCTCTTTGTAAATCTTGGAATTCTCATAGGCTTCTAAGCGGATCTCTTCAAGTTCTTGTAACTGAAGCTTCCTTTCCATACCCGCTTCATCAAATGCCATGTTACAACTCTTCACCACCCAATAAGCACGATGCTCAATCTCCACCGGTAGGTGGCATGCCTTACCAAAAACCACCCTATAGGGAGACATTCCCAAAGGTGTTCGATAAGCGGTCCTGTGAGCCCATAACGCATCCTCAAGTAGCTTGCTCCAATCCTTCCTGTTTGGTAGCACCACCTTCTGTAACACTTGCTTGATCTCCCTGTTAAAAACCTCTGCTTGCCCATTAGTTTAGGGATGATAAGCTGTAGCAACTCTATGCACAACCCCATACTTTTGAAGCAAGGATGCCAATGACCGGTTACAGAAATGGCTCCCCTGGTCACTGATAATGGCTCTAGCACACCAAACCTGCAGAAAATGTTGGATCTCACAAAATCCACAACAACTTTAGAATAATTAGTTCTGGTGGCCTTAGCCTCAACCCATCTAGAAACATCATCAACAGCAAGCAAAATATATGAAAAACCATGAGAAACAGGAAATAGACCCATAAAATCAATACCCCAGACATCAAAAATCTCACAAAAAATAATGGGTTGCTGAGGCATCTCATGTCTATGTGTAATAGTTCCTCCTGCTCTCTAACACTGCTCATAAGTGGTGGTAAAGTGATGAGCATCTCTAAACAAGGTGGGCCAAAAGAACCCACAGTCTAATACCCTCCTAGTGGTCCTCTAAGGACCAAAATGACCTCCGGTAGTTGTGCCATGACAAAACTGAAGAATAGACTGAATCTCATGATCAGGCACACACCTTCGGATCACTTGGTCACTACCAAATCTCCACAAATAAGGATCATCCCAAACATAATATTTAGCATCACTCTTAAGTTTATCTATTTGGGATCTAGATGCATGAGGTGGAACAACAGATGCAACAATGAAATTAACAATGTTAGCAAACCAGGGTGTGACATGTGATGAATGCAAATGCATCAAATGCTCATCAGGGAAATTATCACGAATGGGAAAAGACTCAAGAGGTCCTTCAATCCTGCTCAAGTGATCAGCAACCAAGTTTTATGCACCACTTCTGTCCTTAATCTCGAGATCAAACTCCTGAAGAAGAAGCATCCACCTGATCAATCTAGGTTTAGCATCAGGCTTCTTCAACAGGTACTTCAAAGCTGCATGGTCAGTAAAGACAGTGATATGGGAGCAAAGCAAATAAGATCTAAATTTATCTAAAGCAAAAACAATAGCTAAAAGCTCATTCTCAGTGGTGGTGTAGTTAACTTAGGCTGCATTTAAAGTGCGTGAAGCATAAGTAATGACATGGGAGAGTTTACCAACTCTCTGTGACAACACAGCCCCAAGTGCATAATTAGAGGCGTCACACATCAGCTCAAAGGGAAGCTCCTAATCTGGTGGCTGCATGAGGGGAGAGGTAGTCAGCTTCTTCCTCAATCCCTCAAATGCCTTTTTGCAAGGCTGATCAAATGTAAAGTCTACGTCCTTTTGGAGAAGCTTGGACAATGGTAATGCAATCTTACTGAAATCCTGAATGAATCTCCTATAAAAACCTGCATGTCCAAGAAAAGAACGTACTTCCCGTACAGAAGCGGGGTAAGGCAAAGAAGTAATCACATCAATCTTGGACTTATCGACCTCAAGACCTCTACTAGAGACCAAATGCCTTAAGACTATACCCTCATGCACCATAAAATGACATTTCTCAAAGTTAAGAACAAGGTTAGTCTTAATACATTGGTCAAGCACTCTAGAGAGACTATCCAAACATGCATCAAAAGAGGAACCATAAACAGTGAAATCATCCATAAACACCTCCATGCAACTCTCTAATAAATCAGAAAAAAGATGCTTACCATGCACCTTTGGAAGGTGCCAGGTGCGTTGCATAGGCCAAAAGGCATTCAGGTGTAAGCAAATGTGCCAAATGGACATGTGAATGTGGTCTTGTGTTGATCCTCTGGTGCAATATGAATCTGCATGTAACCAGAAAAACCATCAAGAAAGCAATAATGTGATTCACCTGCCAACCTTTCTAAAACTTGATCAATGAAGGGAAGAGGGAAATGGTCCTTGCGAGTGGCCTGGTTGGGTCTCCTGCAATCAATGTAAACTTGCCAACTGTTGGCCACTCTAGTCGGAATCAGCTCATTATCTTGATTCTTCACAACTGTGAGACCCGACATCTTAGGAACCACTTGGATAGGTGAAACCCAAGTGCTATCTGAGATGGGATAGATGATCCCTGCAGCTAGTAGCTTTGTCACCACATTCAGAATAGTGGGATTTAGCCTCCTCTATCGCTACCTCACCGGCCTAGAATTATCCTCCAAAAGTATTTGATGCATGCAGATAGAAGGATTAATGCCAAGAAGGTCAGCAAGGGTTCATCCAATGGCTTTTTTGTGGCCTCTCAAAACATGCAACGACTTCTCTTCATGCTCAAGTGACAAACTACTAGATATGATGACTGGAAGCTTCTGAGCATCATCTAAATATGCATATTTGAGGTGCTCAGGTAGTGACTTCAGCTCCAAGGAAGATGGCTGAATGGTGGAAGGCAAGGAAAGACTAGGGGCTGAGGGAAGTGGGATAGTAGGCTCAGAACCTGTATCTGTACCTGTAACACAATCAGAGTGAAGTGCGGAGGAAATCTCTGCACAAATACTACATGCAACAGTAGAATCATCACAGGTACAATTACAAGTACCAAGATCAAAATCATAAAAATCAGATGAATTAGAAAAATCATAAAGTAAATCAGAAATATCTACACTATCTACTGCAGCGTCAATGATATCAAGAATAAGGATAGAATGTTCCTCTACAGGATGTCTCATGGCCTCAAAAATGTTAAACTGGACAACGTCATCACAAAACTCTATGGACAAAGTTCCTGCATACACATCACTTTTGGTCCTGGCTGTCATCAAGAATGGTCTCCCTAGGATCAATGTGAAACCATGGCTGGAAGACTCATTCTCCATGTCCAAAATATAAAAATTGGCAGGGAAAATCAAATTATTAACTCGTACTAACACATCTTCAATAAGTCCAAGTGGAAGCGCAACACTCCTGTTGGCCAAGTGAATGACAACACCAATGGGTTTCAACTCACCAAGGTGTAGTGATCTGTAAACTGATGTGGGCATGACATTAATGGAGGCTCCAAGATCACACACGGCATCTACAAATACCTCCAATGGTGCATGGAACAATGAAAGTGCCAGGATCCTTGCACTTCTGTGGTAAGGTGGATAGTGGCATGGAATCAACAGTCTTACCCTGTATGAGTGCAAATACATTCCTGCCCATCTTCACTTGCTTGTCTCCCTTCAGCTTCTTTTTATGAGTGCACAAATCCTTCAAAAACTTTGCATATTTTGGAATCTATTTGATGGCATCCAAGAGGGGAATGTTGACTTCAACCCTCCTGAAAATATCAAGCAAATCATAATCAAATTCCACTTTCTTTGCAGAAATGGATCTAGAAGGAAAAGGTAGAGGAATTAGATGAGTATGCTTTGGTGCAGAATCTAATTTAGCACCAACAACTGTTGAATCTAAAAGCTCCTTGCCACTCCTCAAGGTAATGGCATTCACACTTTTTGGATTAATCACTGGTTGTGCTGGAATGTTGCCAGAACCTTGCTGCTGCATCTGGTTGACAGTTGTAGCTAACTGTCCAATCTAAGTATGGAGGTCTTGGATGGTGGCATTGACATTTTGTTGAAATTGAAGGTTGGTGGTGGTCATTTGCTTCATCAATTCCTCCAGAGAAGGTCCAGAACTGGTCTGCACAGGTTATGCAGGTGTAGGTGCAGGTTGCTGGAACTGTGGTTGTTGTCTGAATGGGGGAGGTTGGTATTTGGTGGTGGCAAGCTGGAAGTGTTGCTATGGAGGTCTGAAGGGCTATTGCTGTTGTGGTGGACTAGGACCATACCTCAATTTTAGATGATCTCTCCAACCAGGATTATAAGTGCTGGAGTAAGGATTATACTGCTGTTGAGGTCTAAATGGTTGTCCAGGTTGCATGGCAGAAACTTCAACAGCTTGTTCTATCTCTTGGAGAGTGGGACATGCATCTGTTGGATGATCAAGCGCATAACAGATACCACAAAGTCTTGGTTGGTTGGCTGCCATCACATTCTGTTCTTGACCAATAGCAAGCTGCCTCACAAGGGATGTCAACTTGGTCAATTTGTTCTCCAACCTCTGGTTATCAGCAACCATAGAAACAGAAACTTCATTTGCATCCTTGGATGTAGCAACACCTCTAGTACCAAATTGTTGATAATTGGCTGCCATGTTAGAAATCAACTACCTTGCAGCAAGAGGGGTCTTGTCCATCAAAGCGCCTCCACTAGCTGCATCTATCATACTCCTGTCCATCAACATCAAACCTTCATAAAAATACTAAATTAATAATTGCTCACTGATTTGATGGTGAGGGCATGTAGCACACAGCTTGTTGAATCTCTCCCAGTACTCATACAATGTCTCCCCAGCTAGTTGTCTTATACCACAAATCTCCTTCCGGATGGATGCTGTTCTGGATGCTGGAAAGAATTTCTCCAGAAATCTTCTCTTCATATCTTCCAAGTGTTGATAGGATCTGGTTGAAGGTACAACCTGTCCTTGGCCACACCATCCAATGAAAAGGAAATGCCTTCATCTTAACATAATCCTCATGAATGTCATGTGGTCGCTTGTGTGGATCTTCACCTGCAAGACCATGAAACTTTGGAAGCAAATGGACCAATGCAAATTTTAGCTCATAACTGACCTCAGTCTCAAGATATTGAATACACCAAGGTTGGTAAACAACATCAGGTGTAGCCAATTCCTTAAGAGTTAGATTGTTATCATCCATTGTATCAAGATGTTCAGAAGTAGAAGGATTAGAAGTAAATTCAGAATCAAAGTCAGAAGACACTATGCTACTGTCTAAAACTACATTATCAAAGTCATCTAAACTAATATTATGTCTGTTTAATCTGTGAAATGTCCTATCTATCTCAGGATTATATGCATGTAATTCACTTGATGTGGACCTAGTCATACACAATTCAGCTCATAAGGTACAATAAACACAGACAACATAGAAATGTCAGACAGCTACTCTACCAGGACATTACTCACTATATATGCTGAAATGAAATAGAAATTGGAAAACTGTCCTAATTTTTTTTAAAAAAAATGTAGAAAAATAACAGTGAATGTCTAAAAATCATGATTGATTTTTTTGGTGATTTTTAAAAATCATGAAAATAGAAAATCGCCTCAAAAATGGCCTAAATGAAGGAATTTGATTTGGACCCCTCCTGACCATGTTCATCATCCACATGATCACCTTTATGAATTAATTTTTCACACATTTTGGTAAAATTTCAGCCCATTCTGAGATTGTTTGCTGTGAAATTACCAGAATGCCCCTGCGACAATTGTAAAAACTGGTCCGAAACTCCTACTTAGAGGCCGAATTTGCCAATTTTAACCCAGACCCAACCCTTTAAAAAGTTGCTTTTGTTTAAAATTGGGGATAAACTTTGGAAAACAAATCGAAAAGCAAAACTGCACAGGTCTGAAAAATTTTGGACAGTAAAATGACACTACAAACACAACTACACTACACAAATTCTCATCTTACTACTCCTTTGTTTTTTGCTCTATTTTTCCCTATTTTTCTCTGTTTTTTTGACAGCACACATGAAACTACATCATCCACACTTCATAATGAACAAGAACAATCATGCAATTATGTAACAAAGTGCAGTTGTGCAGCAAAATGTAAATATGCAGTGAATGTAACTTTTTTTTATATATATATTACTACTACTATGAACTAATTACAGTGAATTAAAGCTAGCACACAATGAACCGTGTCCCCAGCAACGGCGCCAGTTTCGATAAGTGTTTGTCGTGTCACTTCAAAACAATTAAACTACGCTAATTCTATAGCACAGGATTAACCTAGGTCGACTCACAGACACTATCAATATGGTTCTATCTTCAATTCACTACTAACAGTAAAGGGGATTTTTGTTGAACAGTTTGCAGGCGCGAAGTAAAAATTGCAAAAACACAAACTACGATTAAAGATCAATGTAGAAACTAATAGAATAAGTAATGTAAAACAAATTAAAGGGCATCAATCCAATTCACCAAACCAAGCTATTTGAATCATCATCGTTCTTAGAAATTTATCCTATTGTGAAAGTTCATTCAATTTCATTAGAAGCAGTTCAATCAAATTAACCCCTAAATTAATTGAAACCACAACCCTAATTGAAATATCATCCAATTAATCTGTGATTTATATTCAAAATTAGGAAATGAATCCATAACCTAATCCGCTTTCAATCCTAAACGCATTCTAATCATGAAAACAGAATAGCAATTGAAGGAGAAAGTGAATATTCACACAGAATTCGAAATACCAAACTAGAACTCAAATTCTTCTCTTGCTTGGGTTGGATCCTTGGATTGATTGATTATTTAGCCTTCCATGATCATCATCAATGAAAGCCCCATGAAATAAGTGCACGAAAATGAAAGAAAGGAAAATGAAAATGAAGAACAATCAAGAACAAGGAAGAACAGTTGAGAGAAAATAAGAGAAAGGGTTTTGATTCTAAAAACTTAAAATGAGAAATGTAAAACTATTTTTTACAAAAATGAAATGTAAAATATTAATTCCTCCTAATGTCACTAATATATAGTGACTAAGTCTGAAGAAAAGAATGGGCCATGAACAACCCATCAATTCTAATTATTTATGCTATTTACACCAATAAAAGTCCAACTCGCAGCCCAAAATACAAGTGCAGTGGTTCTGACTTTAAAACCTAAAATGACCCTCCAAATGGCAGAATTGGCCTCGGCTTATGTTTGGCAAACTTATAGATATTTTTGTTATCTTTCCAAGGACTACAAGAATGCTCAATTCAGAGTTCTGTAGAGCTCTGTAGGTGTTGTACAAGGAAGATATGTCAAGTGAGCATAAAATCCGAAAATACGCAACAATTAGCAATTAAGCCCACTAACTTGCCTAAGACAAAAAATGAATTAGAATGGGAAAATAAAAGTCCAAGAGAAGTCAAATAAGCTAAGAATGATAGAAAAATATTTAACTAAAGGCACTCCATCAGAGAACGAATTATAAAATTATGGGCAGAGTCTCCTTTGTAATTAAGACTTTTCCCAAAAAAATCTAATTGTTACAACAACATCATTCACAATTTCATTCATCAATAACAAATATATCGTATCCCATTAGTTTATGACAAATTTTTTCTTGAAAGCCAGCACACAATAGGGACAGACATACATCCCCATAATTGGGCTCCCTGACCCCAACTATGGTATCAAAAACTATAAACAAACAATAAACTCCCATCAGCTATCTATATCCCTCTTTTAGCTTCTTGTAGCATCGTTTTGAAGTTTCTCAAGTTCACGTACTTTGGTCCAAACGCAGAGCTCTAAATACCAAATCAAGGACAATTTAGCATAGATTTCAAATAGAAGGTTAACATTAACATTTGGGGTCAAATACCCTCTCAAATTTAAAATGGGCTGAAATGGTGTTTTGGGAGTCCACATAAAAAAGATGTCATTTTAAAATTTCGATCACATTGATGTGACCGGGGCTCAACGAAGGTCACAAAAATGACATCCATATTACAAAAAGGTAACTTTTACAACATCTCATTTTCAAAGGTTTTTCAAAAGGAAGTGTAAAAACATCCAATAACGATACCTAAGTCACAAAAGATACCAAGAGAGATTCCAACTAGCTAGGAGAAGGCATAGAAAACACGGTTACCTCGTTAAGGGAGGATTGGAGGCTCCGTTTTCTACCGAATTCTCAAGTTGAGTTTTGAAAATTCCACTTTGATTAGAGTGTTCTTCTCTATGCAGTGGTCCGATGGCAAGCAACGACGGTTCATGGTGATCACCGGTGGTCATGGGTGGTGGAAGAGAAGGGTTAGGTCTTTGGGTGAGGTTTTAGAGAGAGAGTAGGGTGAAAACCAACTTTTTTTGATGTTGATGGACGTATTTATAGACTGTAGATATCGCTTAGCAAGCTCGTCTCACTCAGCACAATTTTCTCTCTATTTGGGATTGCGCTTAGCACGCTAGTCGCACTAAGAGGGACATCACAACTTATTATTTTGAAAATCTGAATGTTTGAAATGTGCATAGGTGTGTTGTGAACGTATAGTTCAAAATTGGAGGCGATCCAAGATCATTATTTTACCAAAACAGGTTTTTGAGTAAAACTTTAAATCACACATTTCAAACATAGATCAAACAAACTTCACATAACCTAACATCCACACCAAGAAGTTGTACAAGGATAATTTATACAACACTTGAACTAATCTAAACTAATCAAATAATCAAATAACACAATAAATACATCAAACATAAATTTTTAGTTATCGAAATTTCAGGGTATTACATAGACTTTGTGTGCTTTAGAAGATAAGGAATAACCAAGATAAACTTGCTTTGTTTTATTTACATCAAACTTTCCTAGGTTGTCTTTGTTGTTTAAAATATAGCATGTACAACCAAAAATATGGAAGTGTTACAAATATGGTTTTCCTCCTTTCCAAAGTTCATGAGGAGTCTTATTCAGAACCTTTTTTATAGAAACTTTCTTTAGAATGTAGTAGGCTATGCTGACAATTTCTATCCAAAAATAGTTTTGTATGCCAAATTCAATAATAAGTATTCTAGACATCTCTTGCAAGGATCTATTTTTTCTTTCCACAACACCATTTTGTTGATCTGTTCTTGGACAAGAAATTATTGGGAGATACCATTTTGATTAAATAAATTCTTAAAGAAACTATTTTCAAATTCTCCCCTATGATCACTCCTTACAAAGATAACTTTTAAGTCTTTTTGATTCTGAAATTTCTTACAAAACTTTCTAAATTCTTCAAAGACTAATCTTTATGAGAAAGGAATGAAAACCATGTAAATCTAGAGAAGTGATCAACTATCACAAAACCATATCTCTTCCCACCCAGACTAAGTGTTTTGGTTGAACCAAATAAGCCTATATGCCATAGCTCTAGTACTCTTTGGGAAAATTTTGCATCTTTAGAGTGGAAATTGGATTTGGTTTGCTTATACTTGACACAAGCTTCATAGATTCTGTCTTTCTCATTTTTGACGTTTGGTAAGCCCCTCAAAAGTTTGTGTTTAGAGAGTTTGGAAAAGGCATTCCAGTTGAGATGACCTACTTTTCCGTGCCATAGCCATTTATTAGTTTCAAAGGCTACTAGATTCAAAGCATTAGGTTCAAACTTAACTTCATAGCCATTGTCACATAGTTGGCTAATGCACAGAAAACTACGTTAGCCTTTAATATAATAAACATTTTCAATTTGAGCAGACTTTGGTTTACCATTTTTACCCACTCTTTTGATGAGGGTTTTTTGGTTATCTCCAAAAACAACATACTTTCCATCCTTTTTCTTCTAAAGGTTGAGGAATTTGCTTTTGTCTCTAGTCATATGCCTGAAGCAACCACTATCTAGGAACCAAAACTCTTTCTTCTTGTTGTGGAGCAGACATTCATGCATCATAAAGTAATAAGATCTTTGGTACCTATAGTTTCTTCGGTCCTTGTGTGTTACTTACCTTTTGGAAGGTAATGTTCCTCTTTATGTAACATTCTAAGGTTTGTGTTTCCCCATCTGTTATAGTTAAAGCATTTCTTTTGGCCTTCTTGTTTCTACTAGGCTTTTGAAAGACTTTTCTAGGATTCTTATTGAAACCCAAGGCAGCTCAATCATAAAAGCTTGATAAGAATCAATGGGATAAGATAGAAAGGCGCCACAATTCCAAAAGAATTGACAAGCCACATATATTTAATCGCCACAAGACTAAGGCCTCTTGATAAGATCGAAGTTGGCTTAATGAAGAACCCTAGAGAGACAATTCTTCCAAATTGGAAATCAACAATATTTTTAATCTCAAAGTTCTAATTTCATTCATAAATTTCTAACGTACATATACTCTTCGGCATGCCAATAGTTCCTACTCGTAATTTAACTCTTAATGTCATAAATTATTTCAAGTTAGTGGCTATTAAATATTTGTAAGCAAGCCAATAACCACTAATAATATTCCTGACTAAAAATTACAATAATAATTCAAAATAAAGAAAATAATCTTTAGTCCATTAGTTTGATAAAAATCCAAAAGAAAATATTGGGCCCAAATGACAAATCAGATTTATTCTTGGGTCTCTTCTCCAAGTTAGCTCATTTTCCTTATTGCTCAAGCAGTAGACCAATTTGGTTTTAGGCTTCACGTTTTCCATTTCAAATTGGGGTTTATCCATCATTTTCTTAGCATGTGCTTTTTTGATTGGTCCATCAAATCCATGCTTTGCTTTAAGGTTTATGATTCTAAGTTGGTCTTCATCATCCCCTTCTTCTTTGAGTGAATTCGACCTCGAATTGAAGCCATTTGTACCTGCAACAAAAGGAGATAAATTAGACACATTGAAGGTATTACTCACTTGGAATGTGCCTTGTGTTGTATGTTAAAGCTTATATTTACGTTGTGCCATAAACCTTTCCTTGCTAATGTGTATCCAAACCCAATCCCCTAGTTCAAAGATAACTTGTTTCTAGCCTTTATTGGCATGTTTAGCATACTTTTCAGTTTTCCTCTCAATTTGAGCCTTCACCTGTTCATGCAACTTTTTCACATATTCAACCCTAGCCCTACCAGCCTATAATGCTTGAAAACAGAAATGTTAGGCAATGACAACAATCAAGAAGGATTAAAGGGTTGAATCCATACACAATTTCAAATGGGGAGTGTTGTGTAGTGCTATGGACAACCCTATTACATTATAGGCAAACTCAACATGCGATAAACATTCTTCCCAAGTATTTGTATTCTTTTTAATCATAACTCTAAGTTGAGAAGAAAGAGTTCTATTCATTACCTTAGTTGGTCCATCAGTTCGAGGATGGCATATAATAGAGAAAAGAAGCTTTGTTCCAAGCTTACCCCATAAAGTTCTCCAAAAGTGACCAAGGAACTTGGTGTCTCAATGAGAAACAATGCTTTTTGGTAGTCCATGGAGACACACCACTTCCTTGAAAAAAAGGTCATCAACATGGCAAACATCTTCAACCTTCTTGCAAGTATAAAATGCGCCAACTTTGAAAACCTATCAACCACAACAAAAATGGAATCCTTTCCATTCCTTGCCCATGGCAATCCTAAAACAAAGTCCATAGACAAATCTATCCAAGGACAATCATGAATAGACAAAGGAGAATGAAGTCCATGAGGCATGATCTTAGACTTAGACTTCTTACAAACAATGCAATTCTCAAAATTTATTTACATCATGTTTCATGTGAGGCCAAAAGAAATGCTTATGCAGAAAGTCTAAAGTCTTTTGAGCAGCAAAATGCCCAATTAATCCTCTTTCATTGCCTCTTTTAGAAGCAAAATCTGGATCATGTTCATACAATTCCTTAATGTGCTCAAAACCAATGAATTTAGTCTCAAGAGTATAGAACAAAATATACCTCCTTGAAAGTGCATCTGCAACCACATTAGATTTACCTTTCTTATGCTTGATCATGTAGCGAAATTGTTCAAGAAACTCAACCCATTTGTCACGTTTGTTGTTCAGCTTGCCTTGTGCTTTTAAATGATTCAAGGACTCATGATCACTATGAATGACAAATTCTTTGGGCAAAAGGCAATGCTGCCAAGTTTGTAACATCCTTACCAGTGCATACAACTCTTTGTCATATGTGGAATAATTAAGAATAACCTTATTCCCTAAAATAAGTAATGGGATGGCCTTATTGGATTAAAACAACCAGTATCCCTAAATTGGATGCATCACATTCAATTTCAAAAGAATTGGTCAAATTAGGTAGTGCAAGAATAAGTGCATGAGTCAAATTTTCTTTGAGTGCGGTGAATACATGATCTTTTTTTCCCCCTCATTTTAACCCCACATTTTTGTTAACAATTTTATTAAGAGGTGCAACCAAAGTGCTAAAGTCCTTAACAAACCTTCTATAGAAACTAGCCAAGCAATGAAAGCTTCTTACCTTACTTGCATTTTTGGGGGATGACCAATCTTGAATGGCTTTCACCTTATCTTGAACAACCTGCACTCCTTGTGAGCTTAGAACATAACCAAGAAAAACTACATGATCCATACAGAACACACATTTTTCCATGTTAGCATACAATTTCTCTTGCTTAAGAGCTTTTAAAACACACCTCCATTGAACAAGATGATAATCATAGGATTTTCTATAAATAAGAAAATCATCAAAATAAACTACAACAAAATTTCCTAGAAATTCCCTCAAGACATGGTTCATAATACATATGAAAGTACTAGGTGCATTTGTTAGCCCAAAAGGCATAACCAAACCACTCATACAAGTCATATTTTTTCCTAAAGGCAGTTTTCCATTCATTCTCTTCTCTAATCGTAGTTTGATGATATCGACTTTTTAGATCAATTTTAGACAAGACACAAGCACCATGGAAATCATCCAATCTAGGAATGAGATGCCCATACCTCACCATGATGTTATTGATGGCTCTACAGTCCATGCACATCCTCCAAGTTTCTTCTTTCTCAAGCACTAGAATGACTAGAACTGGGCATGGACTTAAGCTTTCTTGTACCCACCCCTTTTGCATCAAGTCTTCAACTTGATTTTGAATCTCCTTGGTTTCTTAGGGATTACTCTTATAGGCTGGCCATAGGCAATGAAGTTCCTGGAATAAGATCAATTTGATGTTCTATGCCTCTTAGAAGTGGTAGATTGTGAGTCACCTCTTTGGGAAAGACATTTTCAAATACTTGTAACAAATAAAAAACCTCATTTGGAAGAGAGTTAGTAGGACTTGTAACCTTTAAATTACTCTATTTACTTAAAAGTAAGACCATAGGTTTTTCAAATGCATAGCCATTTTCACCTCTTTTTCTTTTATAAACAAATTTGATGCTTTCCTCTATTTCTTTCTCTTTTTCACTCTATCGTTCCTTTTAATTTTCACTCTCATTTTCTCTTCCTTTCAATTCTTTTCTCTCTTGGTCTCTTTTCTCTCTCAACTTATTTTGATCCTCACATACCTCTCTTGCAGATAAAGGTGCAAGAGTAATCTTACACTTTTTATGTGTAAAAGAGAACTTGTTGGTGTATGCATCATGGTTGGCCTTTTTGTCAAATTGTCAAAGCCTACCAAGAAGTAAGTGGCAAGCCTCCACAGGTACCACATCACACAAAACAACATCTTCATATTTCCCAATGGAAAACCTCACTTCAACTTGCTTGTTCATGACCATGCCACCATCTTTGCTAAGCCATTGAAGTTTTGAAACCAACCTTGCACTAGCCACATTAGTGCATCTCCGACCATCAATGATCAAAGAATATACCTTTCCTTGGATGAGACACCTTGGTGAAAAATACTTTCCCTTTAGCTTTCATCCAAGTCCTTTGCTTGGCTGCGCAACAACCTTTGCACCATGAATAAATCTCCTTCTCCTCCTTTTTCCTCTTCATGCTCCTCTTCATCACTAGATGGAATAGAATTTGAAGAAGAATCACTCATAATCTCTCCATTCTCTTTAAGTAACATAGTCTTCATAGTTGGACATTGATAAGCTATATGACCTCTCCCCAAGCACTTGAAACATTTTATCTCACTACTCCTTGTCTTTTTAGGGGAGTCATTGGATTTTTGAGTTCTTTGAGGTGCAATATTGTAATTACTTGAAGAAGTACCTCCCTCCTTATTTTTGTTCTTCCAACTTGGAGAATGAAAGTTAGAAGAACTTCTTCTCATGGCACTTTTTCTCTTGAGCTGTTGTTCTACCTTAACAGTTTGATGCATCAAGTCCTCCAATTCCACATAATTTGGCAATTTTGCAACATCTCTTATATCACTATTTAGTCCATGCAAGAAATGTGCCATAGTAGCCTCCCAATCTTCATTGACATTGACTCTAATCAAGGAAATCTACATCTCTTTGTAATACTCATCTACACTCTTGTTCCCTTGTGTGAGTCTTTGTAGCTTGTTGTGAAGGACCTTCTGATAATGAAAAGGAAAATATCTTCTTCTCATTAATCTCTTCATCTCCCCCAACTATTCACCAAGGGTTCTCCAAGTTCATTCTTTCCTTTTGTTCTTTGTTACACCAAATGAGAGCATTGTAAGTGAACTCCATGGCTACCACCTTTATCTTCTTATCTTCTGCATAGTTATGGCATACAAAGAGTTGCTCAATCTTTATCTCCCACTCCGAATAAGCTTCTAAATCACTTTTCCCTTGGAAAGAGGGTATGTTCAGCTTCACTCGTTCAATTCTATTTTGTCGAGCATCACCACCATCATTATCTCTTCTCCTCCTCCTTCTTCCTTTATCATCACAATTCTCTTGATTTTTTAATTGTTCAATTCTCCCATAAAGCTCCTTCGTATGTTCTATCAAAATTCTTTGCATTTGGGTTGTGATTACTGTTAGATTCAAGTGTTAGAAGAATCAGAAGACAAGTATTGTTTTGATATTTGTTTCATGCCCACTCATGTGATGATGGCATTTGTAACTTTTCCTTTTGGTTAAGCTTAGTTCATTAAGGTTAAAGTCTAATAATCCTTTGCAGTCATAAAAGAAATCAGACATACATGCATTCACTCTTAGGATTAGAATCATATTAGTATATGCAATTAATTAGAAATACATTGATAAGTCTAAACTAGCATTAAAAATGTTTTCTTACTGATGTAATCGATTACACAAGTCATATAATCGATTACATAAGGCATCTGCATAATCCTGTTGAGCATATGAACTGGTTTAATCAATTACCAAATAATCGTAATCGATTAAATGTGCTATAGAGTACTATGTATACTTCTGGCGTAATCGATTACAAACATTATAATCAATTATCTATGCTTATGACTAAAAATTGTATTTCTGGCGTAATCAATTACATGGTCAAATAATCAACTACTTTGTTCGTTCAAGATTTCCAGAAATATCATGAACAACTTAATCGATTAAATAGACGGAATAATCGATTACACGTGTTAAAATAATCGATTACATAAACGAAATAATCGATTACAGTCTGTTAAATCTGTTTTTTTATAAATAGGCAAGCAGTGTCTCAGAAAACTAGAGATTGATTTCGAGAGCTTTCATTCATACAAGAGTTTTAGTAATCTCTGAGTGCTTCAAAGAGTTAAAAGAATCATTTTGATAGTGTTGTTCATAAGAGATAGAATCATCATGCTTGCTTAAAAGAAGGAGTTATTTTGTGATCATTCATGCATTGATCTGTGTCAAGATCAATCAAGAAAGCATATCATTCATCACCTCAGGTTATAAATTTCGTGTATATCCTTTATGCTGCAAAGGAATATAAGGTGATATCCTTCTTGAACATCAAGTTTTGTTCTTTGTAATTTTCTTCTTTTGTTTTCTGGAATTTGTGTTGAATCTTTCCATGTAACATTTGGGTTTCTTTAAAGCATTACTAGAAAGGGTTTTCTAGTGGGTAGAACTGAGTAGTGTTCTCAGGTTCTAGGTCTTGTGATAAATCTAGGGAATAGATTTAGAGTTTTGCCTAGGGTGGGTAAAAGAGACCTTGTTGATTGCTTGTAAAGAATTAAAATCTGTTAGTGGAACTCTAATCTGGTTTGGATTAGAAGGTAAACTGGATGTAGCCTCAGTGGTTGGAGGTGAACCAGTATAAAATTGTGTGCATTTATGTTTTGAGATACATTTCATTAATTGCTTGAGATATTATTTTGTGTATCAATTCAAACTTTGATTCATCACAAGAGTTAATTGATTGGAGAAGAAAATTGTTTACTAAATTTGTTTCTGATTTAAGATACGATCCAAGTTAATTCTTCCGCTGAGTTTTGTTTTCCAAGAAAAGTTTAAAAAGGTTCAAAAACCAATTCACCCCCCCTCTTGGTTTATTGGATTAGGTATTCATTGTATTTTCAATTACAACAATGAGCAATGTATTATCTTCACTACCCGTACCTGCCATGCTTCAAGCAAGAGAAACATCAAAAAAATGAAAGTAGAAAGGACCTCACAACTCTTCTCATTAAAAATGTAACACTTGTGCTTATTGCTCTCAATTAGGCTTTTGTGTATTATTTTACTCTTTCCTTTTACAACTCACTTTTCTCTCTTTGAGTACTTTAAAGAAGTCAACCTCCAATCCTTACAATAGACCAAAACCAAGTGACAAACAATGAAAAGAAAAGAGACTCAACAAGATACAAGAACAACCAAATAAGACAATAAAAAAACTCTACAAAAAGAAAGACACAAGCAATAGCTAGTACAAGTATGTGTAAGTAGGCTTAGAAGTGAGTATTTAGTACTAAGACAAAGAGCTTAAAAGAAGTGTAGTGTTTTATTTTCATTTTTTTCCTCATTTTTTTTAATCAAGCAATATGGGCACTAGCTTTTATTTTTTGTATTTTTACTTTTGCCCCAATATTATTTTGTATTTTGGTTCTACAACTTTTGATATTTGCAAAAATAGCCAAACTCACTAAGACCCTAAATTTTATGGATCAAATAAAAGGGTTTTATCAACGTCTTTCAAGAACACTATGAGTATGTAAGTGTTGATTTTGTCTATTTTTTACCCAAATATCAAGTGCATGAATATAGGAATAAAACAATACAAACTGGACATGCACATGCTAACAGATGCAAAGGCACAAATCTAGATTAGAAATTAAAACACGAACCAATTAACAAGTGAGACATAGAAGCGCCATTTGGAATTTAATTGGAACTCATGGATCAGACCTTGAAAAGAAAGAACAAAGACCAATCAAACTCAGAAAGCATTGTAATGTTGAATCCAACAAAGAACACAAGGGTACCTAAATTCAACCAATCAACACACTAAATTGAGTTCAACAAAGAAACTCAACTTAGAAATTGGCAGAAAGTCATAAGCACCAAATGACATTTAGAAGAAATTGACAAATAACACAAGTTAAAATTGGTTCATATCCTAAATCAATTGAACAAAATTAACCCAAATAGACCATGAAGAAAATGACGCAAGGGACATACTAGAATTTTGACGCCACCTATAACGACCCGCCTCGTCGCTACGATATCACTACTCTAAAAAGAAAATTTTCAATTTTAAGTGAAGTTTCTATTAATTTGATTATGAAAATGGTGATAAACTTTTCGTAATATACATTCAGCAAATAACGCATAAATATGTATGTGTGTATATATATATATATATATATATATATGTATGTATGTATGTATGTATGTATGTATGTATGTATGTATGTATGTATGT
>QARZ01041007.1:104800-115260 GCA_013407115.1 Glycine latifolia
GTCATATATTAAACCATTATGCATTATTCACATGTCAAGGTATAAAAAATTGAATTTTACATGGATCTAAAATTGGAATTTACATGCCCAATAAAAAAATATCAAGGAACGAACTAAGGAAAAGTTTCATAACAAAACACCACTCGCCCAAAAGAAACTCCAACGTTATCACATTAGCTTGGCGGCACCAACTGAAAATACTATGAATACACTGCAAATGAACCAATAGGGGGGTGAATTGGTTCAAACTGGAAATTTAAAAGTTTCTGAAACAAATTTCGGAATTAAAACTTAGGATAGTATCACAAGTTCACCTTTATCAAATCCAGAAATCTTTCTTCACCCAAGATCACCCTTAGTTATGAAAGCAATAACAGAAAAATGTTTCTTTGATAATAATGCTTGAGTTCACAAAGACATGTAATGAAACATACAAAAATCTAAACAAAACACAAAGCAATTATACTGGTTCACCTCTCAACCTTGGAGGCTACATCCAGTTGCTTCCAACCTACACTAGGTTAGAGTAATTACTAAATAAAAGAATCTTTTACAAGTGACCTCTTTATCAACACTAGACAAAGATACTGATTCTAAAACCCTATTAGAATACAAATCACAAGATACTGAGAACCCTACTCAGAATCCCAAACCCAGAGAACCCTACTCTAGCAAGCTTGAAAAGAAACCAATTGATATATCACAATACAACAAAAAAAATGTTAGAACATCTAAAAAGATAGGTTCAAGATAAACAAAATCTGAGATCTTTCATGTATGAATAAATGAAATGGAATGAGATTACCACACTCTTTAGGTTGTAAAGCATAATAGCTAAGAAACACAATCTTGAAAACCTTCTTTCTTTAAAACATCTTCTCTAAAAACTCAGAAATCTTGATCACACAAGATGTTGTTTGAACTCAAAGTAAAACAGTAATTTGGGCACTTATGAAAGCTCAGAAACTTTTGGGTAAGTCACTCTTGTACAGAGTAAATCGCTTAATGTCTATTTATAAGAAAAAGACTCACCAAGCTTTATATAAAACAAAATTAACTGACAATAATCGCTTAATCCTCTAGTGTAATCAATTAAATTGCCATATGTAATCGATTAAAGTACCTAGATAATCGACTAAACCAGAACAATATCATGAAAAATGAATTAAGATAATCGATTACAAAAGAAGGTAATTGATTAAACCAGTGATGCATGGTTTTTCATAAAACATTGTGTAATCGATTACAAGAAACCAGTAACCGATTAAACTGTTCTTCAAGGCTTTTCCAGAATAGTTTGAATGTCTTTAATCAATTAAATTGATTGTGTAATCGATTAAAGCAGTAAGATTTGCTTTTTAAAGAACTTAGCCTTTGAGAACTTAACTTTTTGTAAAACCATTTGATTTCTTTAAGACTTAAAAACCATGTATGCATGATCATGAGAATGCACATACTAATGAAAGATCACAAGGCATTTAACTTGAACCACTTAAACATATTACAAATGCCTTCAAAATGATTGGGCATGTAAAAAGCTAAAACACAATCAAGTCTTCAACCTTGGTTCAATTCCTCTTGCAGCTTCCTTTAAACTCAACAATCTCCCCCTTTTCAGCTTTAAGCATGCCAAATCAATTTTCCATTTGTCTATTCTTTGGATTGCTTTAAAGGGATGAATGATTCCTGAAATCTAAGTCAGCTTTTGCAAGATCAAGCATAAGCATCCATCATTTTAAAAACATGCTCCCCCTCACTTGGGTAGATTCTTTCATAGTTAAAAACATTCATGCAGTACATGTTACATACCATTTTCTCCCCCTATATCATACAATATTTCAATCATTACTCCCCCTAAATTACAAATATTTCTCCCCCTATTTGGCTTATCAAAGACAAAAGATAATTATAGGAAAAATAGGGGAATAAATGGAGAGAAAAAGAAACACTTGTATTGATTCAACAACAAACAATACATTAATCAAACAGAAATTTAAGATACTTAAACAACCAGCAAACATCAAACTAAGCAATAGAAGACAACAAGAGCATAATGAAATAGCAATAATAGAGACAAACAGAAGAACCCTAAGCAATCTAAGCTTATTTATCCATATCATCCAATACAAGCCTAGCTTCTATGTTCTCTAATCTAGACTTCATCTCTTCCAAAGATGAATTTGTCTCAGCTCTATGCTCATGATGAAGAGACAACAGTGCATCCATCTTTTGAATCATTAGACACTCAAAAGGATTGTAGGAAGGTTGAGCAGAACCTTCACCCTCTTCTCCTTCTTCTGCATCAGCTTCTTTTTCACCTTCAGCTAGTGGCAATTGTTGCCCTGCCATCTGCCATCCATAAGGAGTTTTAACCATTCCAAGCTTGGTCAGATGCTTTTCCTTAATGAGGCTATTGCTGGAATTAGTATTATCAACAACCTCATTAGTAACATCAACCTTGAAGTAATCAATGAATCTGGAAATCAGGACAACATATGGAAATGGGTAGTTCATCAATCTTTTAGACCTAAGCATTATCTCCTGAATTATGAGAATCCAATTCATTTGAATACCATTTTTTAGACAATAAACAATCTGAAGATCATCATTTGTGGCTTGAGCATGGTTAGTGGACCTAGGAGTTAGGATGTAGGTGATGATGTAGTGAATGAGTCTGTCCTCATGAGTCATAGGACCTGTCTTGAGCCTAAACTTTAGCCTCATTTGAGGATCAAGTAGCATTCCTCTGTAGGTTTCCACCCTATTGTATCCTTCAGCTTCTTCCTCAAATTTTCTTTCACCATCAAAAGAAATACTAGCAACCTCCTGCCAAATTTCAGGAGTAATTTCCATGGCTACCCCATTCACTTGAGACAAGATTGTCCCAAACATAGAAAACTTAGAACAAGTGTAAAACACCTTCACTAGTTCAGGGTAGAAGGTACCCTTCATGTCAACAAATTTCTTCAAACCTTGGGCTTCAAGGATGGTTGGGAATTGAAAGCCTTCCCTACTGAACCAGCCAAGGTCAAGGTGTTTTAGAGAACATATCAGTTTGGTTGCATTGAATTGGAGGTAGGTCATTTTCTCTCTCTCATTTGAAAACCAGTGGTCTAATCTACTTGCTGCTGGGTTAGAAGTTTCAGCCTTTCTCTTAGAGGATTTGGTTCTCTTAGGAGCAGACATATTGGCTAAGAGAGGAAAAGCTATATGGACAAAGGTTCAAGACTCAGATAAGGAACAACAAGGCTTAAGATAGAAGATGAGAATGTTGTGTTTTATCCCATTCAACATAGGCTGTTTATATAGAAGATTTTGGCTCCAAGATTGAAATTTGAAAAGTGTAACAGTTGATACGAATTAACCCACTAAAATAAAAGCACAGTAGATTCAAAATTTGAATTTGGGGGCAGTTGGACAGTTACAATTTCCAAGATAAAATCTACAGATTTTGCAGTAAGTCCATGGATAAACGATTATATTCTTATGTAATCGATTATTTCATAAGCAGAATCTGTTTTAGCAGAGACAGTAATCGATTATTATAGTGAAAATTCAAGTTTTCAGACAATTTGCATACAAGATAATCGATTACCATTCACAGTAATCGATTATTCCAGTGAGTTTGAATTTTATAACAGGATTTTAAGCTTATGTAATCGATTATTTCATTGACGTAATTGATTATTCCAGTGAGTTTGAATTTTGTGGAAAAAAATTTCATGAAGAATAATCGATTATCCTTTTACTGTAATCGATTACACAAGTACAAACATCATTCTAAACAGCATTTCAAGTTCATTTAATCGATTAATTCATGCCTTAATTGATTATAACAATAGAATTATTAGAATGAACAGTGATTATGCAGCACATATCAACTTTGTATGATTTTGAGATTAAAGGCCAATCAGTGATGCAATTTCATGTCAATGAGCATATACATATCAAGCTAACACACATTAGATTAATCCAATATTCCTAACATGTTTCTAAGTGTGTAAAATCTATCTCTATCCAAAGGCTTAGTGAAAATATCAATTAATTGATAATTGGTTTCAACAAACTCAATTTTGATATTACCCTTTTGGATATGATCTTTGATAAAGTGATGTCTGATTTCAATATGCTTGGTCCTTGAGTGCATGATAGGATTTTTGGATACGTTGATGGAACTTGTGTTATCACACAACAATGGAATCTCCTTTATCTCAACTCCAAAGTCTTGAAGTTGTTGCTTCAACCAAAGGCTTTGTGCACAACAGCTTCCAGCAGAAATGTATTCAACTTCAGCAGTGGATAAGGCAACACATGATTGCTTCTTACAGTGCCAAGAAATCAGTGAACTTCCTAACATGTGGCATGTTCCACTTGTACTCTTTCTATCCAATTTGCACCCTGCAAAATCAGAATCAGAATATCCAATCAAGCTGATAGATGTACCTTTTGGATACCAAAGTCCTACTCTTGGTGTAGACTTGGGATACTTGAGGAATCCTCTTAACTGCAGTTAGATGAGATTCTTTGGGATTTGCTTGGTATCTAGCACACAAGCAAACTCTTAACATGATATCGGGTCTACTAGCAGTTAAGTATAACAAGGATCCAATCATTCCCTTGTCATCTGTGTCAAGATAGGTAGAAGTTGCCATTGGTGTTGCAGCACCCTTGCAATTGTCCATTTCAAACTTCTTGATCATCTCTTGACATTACTTGGCTTGACTAAGGAAAGTTCCATTCTTTAATTGCTTGACTTGTAGTCCTAGAAAGAATGTAAGTTCCCCCATCATTGACATCTCAAATTCACTCTGCATTGATACTAAAAATTCTCTGCACATAGATTGATTAGTTGAACCAAAAATAATGTTATCTACATATATTTGAACCAGCAAGATATCATTTCCTCTTTTCTTGATGAACAAGGTTTTATCAACTTGACCTCTTATCAAAGATTGTTCAAGCAGAAATTTGCTTAACCTTTCATACCAAGATCTTGGTGCTTGTTTCAAACCATACAAAGTTTTTCTTAATTTGAAAACATGGTTAGGATGTTTGTGATCAATAAATCCAGGGGGGTTGGTCTACATATATTTCTTCTTCAATGTAACCATTTAAAAATGCACTTTTGACATCCATTTGAAACAATTTGAAATTCATTAAACATGCATATGCAAGTAACAACCTTATGGCTTCTAATCTGGCTACTGGAGCATAAGTTTCATCATAGTCTATGCCTTCCTCTTGGTTGTATCCTTTAGCAACCAATCTAGCCTTATTCCTTACTATGATTCCACTTTCATCCAGCTTGTTTCTAAAAACCCATTTTGTGCCAATAGGTTTATGAGTTGATGTTATAGGGACTAACTCCCAAACTTCATTTCTTTTAAATTGGTTTAACTCATCATGCATAGCCATTAACCAATGTTCATCCAGCAAAGCTTGATCAATACTTTTTGGTTCAATTTGTGAACAAAAGCCATGGTACAACAAAGATTTCTTAAAGAGGATATAGTAGAAACTCCCTTAGATACTTCCCCTATTATATTGTCAAGAGAAAGATCTTTAGTTGTCCTCCAATCCTTGTGCTTTTGTAAAGGTGTAGAATGTTCCAGTTCATCATTTGGTTCAGCCTTTTCTTTATCATTCAGATCATTAATTTGCAAGAATTCTTCCTTTTGACCTGCATCATCATCATACTCCAAATTCTCTTTGGAAGGATTAGATTCATCACAAAATGACATGGATAGATTCTTCAACACACAATGTTCTTTTAGTAAAGATCCTATAACCTTTACTTTGCAAAGAGTAGCCAAGAAAAATTGCTTCATCAGCTTTAGAATTAAATTTGCCAAGAGAATCTTTACCATTGTTTAATACAAAACACTTGCAGCCAAATGCTCTCAAATGAGATATGTTTGGTTTCCTTCCTTTGTATAGTTCATAAGGGGTTTTCTTTAAAATAGGCCTTATGAGAATTCTATTCAAAGTATAACAAACCGTACTTACAGCATCAGCCCAAAAGTGCCTAGGCAATTTTGTTTCATTTAGAAGTGTTCTTGAACCTTCCTCAAGAGATCTGTTTTTTCTCTCCACAACACCATTTTGTTGGGGTGTTCTTGGAGCTGAAAATTTGTGATTAATTCCAAACTCTTCACAAAATTTTTCAAAGTATTCATTTTGGAATTCTCCACCGTGATCGCTTCTAATTGAAACAATATTGCAAGCTTTTTCATTTTGAATTATCTTGGCTAACTTTCTAAATGCTGTGAATGCATCACTCTTGGATCTTATGAACAAAGTCCATGTGTATCTTGAGTAATCATCTACAAGACCATAGAAATTTCCTCCCAAGCTCATGGTTCTTGAAGGACCAAATAAATCCATATGAAGCAACTCAAGAGGTCTAGAAGTAGAAACAACATTTTTGCTTTGAAAAGAATTCTTTGTTTGTTTCCCTCTTTGACAACCTTCACATATTTTATCCTTCTCAATCTTAAGCTTAGGTAAACCTATGACCAAATCCTTTTTCACAAGTTTATTCATGTGATGCATGTTTATATGACTAACTCTTCTATGCCATAACCAAGTTTGATCAGTTTTACTTACAAGGCAGCTAGTCTTATGAATGTATGCATGGTCAATGGACAAAACATAAATGTTACCCTTTCTCTTACCAACATGGATAACCTCACCACTTTGACTGTCACAAATCAAATAGCAATTGTCATTGAATGACACTTTAAATCCTTTGTCACATAATTGACTTATGCTTAGGAGATTTGTTTCAAGCCTTCAACATATAAAACATTTTTGATTATAGTTTTAAGGCTGTCTCCTATGCTTCCTTCTCCAATTATCTTCCCTTTGTTATTATCGCTGTAGGTGACAAATCCTCCATCTTTTAGTATAACATTTGTAAGCATGGAAATATCACCTGTCATGTGCCTAGAGCAGCCATTATCAAGATACCATAGGGATGATTTTGCTCTTAGACACACCTGCACAATTCAAATCAAGTGACAAGGAAAGGTACCCAATTAAGGTTGGGTCCATAGGGGTTAGCTCTTTTCTTCTCCTTTTTCACCCAAACACATTCTCCATTAGGCACATAATATTTTCTTGCATAGCATTTAAAAGATGTATGTCCCTTTTTCATGCAATAGTTACAAGTTACAGTTCTTGATGATCTTTCAAAGTAAGCATTTTGATTGAACTTTTTAGATTTATAAAAGCTCCTTTGATTCTTCTGTTTTGGTGGTACAAATATGGTTTTTCCACAAGATTTTGAACCATGTTTGTATCCCAAACCAGAAGTATCTCCATCATATTTTTGCACACTTAGCATTTCAGCCAAGTTGCATTTTCCTCTATACAGCCTTCTCAAAAGATCAACCAAATAGTTATTTTCTGAAAGAAGTAACATATACTTTTCTCCTTGGCTTGTTTTGAAAGCATCAAACTCATCATGTAACAATTTACATTTTTCTGCCTTAGAAGAGGAAGAAGGACATATACAACTATTGGCCTTGTAACTTGAAAGAAATTTTTCATTTTCTTCTTTCAACTTACAAAGTTCACTTTGCATTTCTGCAAGTTTGGTGATATGTCATCTTAAATCTCCTTTCAGCTTATTATTTGCCTTTGTTAGCCTTTAAGCCTCATCATGCATTTCATGAAAAGCATCAACAATGTTATCATATTGAAAGCTTACCTCAGATTCAGCACTTGAGTAGTCATCATCACTTAAAGTTGAAGTGAATCAAACATTTGCTTCTTCTTCATTCTCAGTACTTGATTCAGAACTTATTGATTCATTATCTTCCCATGCAATGTAGGCTTTCTTTGGCTTTCCTTCCTTCTTAATCTTCCTCTCACCTTGTTGTTTCTTTAAGAAGATTGGACATTCAGATCTGATGTGTCCAGGCTTTCCACATTCAAAGAATGTAAAGTTGGTGGAGGTGTTACTGTCATTCTTTTTGTTGTTATTGTTGTTTAACTTTTTGAATTTTCTGAATTTTTTGACAATAAGATTCATGTTGTCGTCTTCATCTTCCTCACTTGAATCTTCTTCTATTTCAACCTTAGATGATGCAGCTTTCAAAGCTATGCTCTTATGTTTCTTTTCTGCATCTTCAGCATTGGTTAGTTATGACATTTCAATTTCATATTCAAGTAGCTTACCAAACAATGCAGCCATGGATATCTTGGATAGATCTTTTGACTCCTTGATAGCTGTGACTTTTGGTTGCCATGGCCTTGTGAGGCACTTCAAGATTTTGATATTCAATTCTTCAGTATCAAAGGTCTTCCCAAGGCCAAGAAGATGATTAATAATATGTGTGAATCTTGTTTGTAGCTAAGAAATGTTTTTGTATTGTTCATCTTGAACATTTCATACTCATGAATCAAGGCATGTTTCCTTGATCTTCTAACTTCGTCTGTACCTTCATGAGTTACTTCTAGCATTTCCCACATTTCTTTAGCACTCCTGCATCTCACAGTTCTAAAAAATTCATCAGAAGACAAAGCAGATGTTATCATATTTTTGGCTTTATAGTCATATTGCACAATCCTCTTTTCTGCATCTGTCATTTCATCCCATTCTTTAGGAACCAGTTTATTATATATAGTTTCCATAGGAACCAAAAGGCCTTTTTCAATTGCATTCCATGCACCAGGATCATTGGATTGAATAAAGATTTGCATTCGATTTTTTCAAAAACTAAAATGCTCACCCTCAAACATTGGTGGACGATTAAGAGAAGCCCCCTCTCTAAAGGTTATTTGAGTAGTATTCATTTTCTTTTAAAAAGAAAGTGATCTTGAATATCTTTCAAGAACCAGCTCTGATACCAATTGAAAATACTATGAATACACTGCAAATGAACCGAGAGGGGGAGTGAATTGGTTCAAACTGGAAATTTAAAACTTTCTGAAACAAATTTCGGAATTAAAACTTAGGATCGTATCACAAGTTCACCTTTATCAAATCCAGAAATCTTTCTTCACCCAAGATCACCCTTAGTTATGAAAGCAATGACAGAAAAATGTTTCTTTGATAATAATGCTTGAGTTCACAAAGACATGTAATGAAACATACAGAAATCTAAACAAAACACAAAGCAATTATACTGGTTTACCTCTCAACCTTGGAGGCTACATCCAATTGCTTCCAACCCACACTAGGTTAGAGTAATTACTAAATCAAATAATCTTTTACAAGCTGTTTACAAGTGACCTCTTTATCAATACTAGACAAAGATACTAATTCTAAAACCCTATTAGAATACAAATCACAGGATACTGAGAACCCTACTCAGAATCCCAAACCTAGAGAACCCTACTCTAGCAAGCTTGAAAAGAAACCAATTGATATATCACAATACAAAAAAAAAATGTTAGAACATCTAAAAAGATAGGTTCAAGATAAACACAACCTGAGATCTTTCATGTATGAACGAATGAAATGGAATGAGATTACCACACTCTTTAGGTTGTAAAGCATAATAGCTAAGAAACACAATCTTGAAAACCTTCTTTCTTTAAAACATCTTCTCTAAAAAGTTAGAAATCTTGATCACACAAGATGTTGTTTGAACTCAGAGTAAAACAGTAATTTGGGCACTTATGAAAGCTCAGAAACTTTTGGGTAAGTCACTCTTGTACAGAGTAAATCGCTCAATGTCTATTTATAAGAAAAAGACTCACCAAGCTTTATATAAAACAAAATTAACTGACAATAATCGATTAATCCGCTAGTGTAATTGTTAGAATTTTTACGGCAAGCGTACCATTCTATCGCTGTAAGTTTCAAATTTATAAAAGTTCGTATCCACAGGGATTTGAGTTTACGTCGGTTGCTTTAATTTGTTAACAGTTTAATAGTTATATACAGATGATGAAAAGCGAAGATTCATTTGTTGTTTTGCATAAAATAAAGATAACGGAAAACCAAATAACGATTGCGGAAAATAAATAAACGGATACAAGTCAAGTAAGTGTAGGATTGGATTTCGTCTTGCTTATCCCTTTTAATTGATTTTACCTATGCATGTTCTATTCTTATTGACACACACGTTTAAGTAACCCTAACTCGATTCCTCGCAATTACGGTCCTAAGGATATTTTACTAAATATCGATCCCTCACATATTTAATTAAATATCCAAGTATTAAGATCATATTCACGTGTTTAATGCGATCGAAACATTAAGCTCTATTCCTAGCAACGTAACGTAACGAGTGATTAAATTCAGTTCAAACCCTAAGATTACTTTCCAGTCTTACTTAGGATTTTAAGTTCGTGATCCTAGTGATCAAGTAGAATCAAGCATTAAGTGTAGAATAAAATCACCAACAAGGAATAGAACAATGCATAAATAATTAAAAGAGCATAGGGATAAGAAGAGTACGTTGTAAGGACCCTCCCTGTGGCGCGGCTGGCGCCAGATTCCACGCGGA